>PVIC010036238.1:0-18659 GCA_004025085.1 Thryonomys swinderianus
TGTGTGTTTGTTCTGTGATGAACTGTAAATAAGTATCTCAATCTTTAAAAATAATGTGAGTAGGGGAAAAATGTGATCTCTTTCATTTAAGAGGAAAACTAAATCTTTCCCCCCATTTTTGTTAGCTTTGCTAAGAAGTGAATACAAGTAGTGTCTACTCAATTAAGATAAAGTTTAACTGGAGCTTTTGAATGTAAATACATACAATATAAAACTTAGGGTAATTACTACCTTAGTTTTCCTGGCCAACGACTAACACATAAAAGGAAGCTTAGTGTAAGAGGCAAGTATGATAAACCAAGTTGATTTCTGACTTGATGATCAACTAATGGAGGAATTTCCCAGCACTAGGGCAGAAAAGTGGAAAGATGATAGTTTTGAGGGTTTGACTTCCAACTACTCACAAGGGTCACCTGGTACAGTACTCTCGATATTGTGTGCATGAATCTACTGGTATAGCAGCAAGTGCAACATGGACCATGGGGTGGAAGATGGTTCTTAACACACAATCTTAACTTCTCAGTGTCTTGGCCCACTGGATGTGAGATGGGATGGTTGTGACAGAGCTGCCTCCGGCATGTTCCTTTACTCTTTCAGTCTCTTTCCAATATACAGCCTAAAGAGGTTATTATTGCTTGCAAATAGATTAAGGCAATTATTTTAGATTTATAAGTAAATGTATTTAACTATTGAAACAAGTAAGTCTATGTGTTAATTCTGTGATAAATCTTCGTAAGATGCTGGCTCTGCTGTTTTAAGGGCAGCATCATTCTACATCTTAAAAGAACTTTAAATAACTACATTAATGAGTGCTGATATTAAACCCTGTTTTCCTGTACGGAAGCAGGAAAAGTGATGGGGGGGGGTCGAAGATGCAAAACAATGGCTTCCAAAAACATGCAGGATTCCCTTAATTGTCACAGTTGGAAGGAAAAACATTCCCAACTACTGGCATTGTTGTGTAAATTACAAACAGTCTATGTCACATACAATAGATGATATCTCCAAGCTATATTTTGGTATTAATGCTACTGATGTGTCTAAATTAAACTTCTTTTCAACTTGCTGCTCTAACCAATTCCATTGTTTATTTTAATAATGAAAGTTACTTGCTTGGCATTCAGTTTCTTCTTATTGTTTTCTAAACACTTTATTAAGTAGCACAATATTAAGGCCTGTGCAGTCTCACCAAAAGGAATAATACAGTCTGGTGTTTATGGGGGAATCTGTGAGTGTCTCAGGAAAACATGGGCAAAACTGACAACTCATCGTGTTGACCTGAGTGATAAAGAGTGTGAGGACAGTGAAAAGGGAAGGAGAACATTCCACTGGAAAACATTAATGGCTTTTGTCTGGATTTAGCTCTTCTCTTAAGCATACTAATTAGGCAGTGATGAAGTTACAGTTTTGACATTTGAAAAATGAAGATCAGTTTGGGCTTTCAATTTCTATAATGTATCAATATTCTCCAGAAATGGTGCTGGGAATTTGATATTGAACATTCACTTAGTAAGGTCCTCACACATATTTATTTTTTCAGAGCCAGAAAAGGGCTGCTCTGACTTCCAGATTCTAATCCATCATTTTCATATAGTGAAGACTCTCTGTAGGAGGATTTTCTTGTGTATTAAATCGCAGCCTTCTGCCTCTTTCACCCTGTGTATTAAACCGGGAAGAGAACATGGTGTGAAGGATGCAATGTTCGTTTCTATTATCTCTGAAGATGAAGCACTTGAAGACGTTTTCACATCCTTCTGCTCCTTTTCACGTTAGGCTAAGAGAAGAGGAGCATCGGCTTCACTGACACATGGAAAGGGCTCCACAAAGTCCTCTAAATATGCGCAAAAGGGGTGAAAAAGGGGAAGCACCATGTAATACGTGGTTCACTTATTTCACATCCTGATTTGCACCCTGTTTTTTTTCTTTTCAGTAAACAGACTTAATTTTATCATTGCTTTAAAGAAGTTTAATTCCCTAGGGAAGTTAAAAAATGACAAAAAGTGTGTCATTACCTAGAGGTTATTATGAGTTAGATATAACTTTTAGGTACTGATGGGTCAAAATGAGGATGGGGTGCCTGTGGCTTATTTTGCTACCTGATTAACCCCATAACTTTTCCTCTTCTTTATTCTCCCTAAAGGTAAGACCAGTTATAGCTCTCTTTTTAAGAAACAACACTTTTGTGCTCTAGATCTATGATACTTATATTCAATGAATAAAGGAATTAAATTGAATGGATGAGTAAGTCATGATGGGTCTGTAGGGTAGACACACATGTTGGAAAATACTTACTGAGGAAAGGACAAAAAGAGGACACCTTTCAGCAACTGCATAAAAACTAAGGTTTTTTAAAAGTATGAAGTGATTTAAAGACAACATTATGTATGACAGTAACAAGAATTCCATGAGAGGGCCCGGGATTTAGCTCAGTGGTTTCAGCGTCTGCCTGGGAAATTCAAGGTCCAGAGTTTGATCTCCGGTACCGCATACCACAATGCTGGGTGTGGTGGCTCACGCCTGTAATCCCAGCACTCGGGAGGCAGAGGCAGGAGGATTGTTGAGTTCTAGGTTTGTCTGGGCTACATAGTGAGCTCAGGGCCAGTCTGAACTATAAAGCGAGATCCTGTGTCAAAAAACTAAAAAAAAAAAAAAAAAATCCCACGAGAGCTTCCATGGGCAAAGTCAGATAAGTCCATTAGATCAGTATTCTCATAAACAGATGGTCCAGGAAGACAAAGATTAAGTGCAGTGATGCTACATGATCTTGTGTTAGTTTTCTCTAAAAAGAAAATGCTGGAGATCACTGAACTGAATTTCCAGTGAAAGCTATGGGAGGCAAGGGGAAGAAAGTAGCATTGCTTCTCCTTGCTGTCACTTTGAAAAATCTGAAGACACTAGAATCAAATCAAAACACTGATAACACCACATCATTTACTATTATTTGTGTGAATATCTTTGAAGAGCTTCCAGCTGGCTAATGGCAAACCTGTTGTTCACAGTATGAAGAAAGAGATCTTGGGAAATCACCTAAGGAACAAGCAAATTTTTACTTTCGCAGGGAAAAGTAATGAGGGCCTGGGCAGCTCAGCAAACTTAGAATAATTGTGATATATTGAATCGTATCTTTCCAACCTGCTGAAATTTTGGAAAGGCTTAAGTGAAATTTGCAGTTAGGAAAAGTGAGCAGTTGGCACTTTTTTGTGAGCTTCCCATAATGCTATCAACAACAGTTCCATCAACTAATTTAAGATGTAAACTCTGGTATATTTTTGAAGGTGTGAAAGCCCACATACTATAGGGACACTGACACACTCGTGTCTGTTGTGGCACAATTCACACCAAGATGGGGAATCAGCCAAGGTTGCTGCCAACAGATGAATGAAATTGTTAAACATGTCGTGTGCAGCCATCATGGAGTACTACTCAGTTACATGGAAAAACAAAATCATACCATTTGCAAGACAGTGGAATTAGAGACCATCATGGTAAGTGATGCAAGCCAGGCTAAGAAAGACATGCATCATCATCTCATGCTCTGTTTTCTATGTGGGGCATGAACATACGAAAGAGGGGTGTGGGGGAGGAGGAAGAAAGGGCTAAGAGGGTTAAGGAGAGGTGGATATAATCAAAGTACGTTATGCACATGTATAAAAATGCGAAAGTGAAGCCCATTATTCTGCATTCAAAAAAGATTACAAACAAAAAATATTTATTTAATGAAAAATATCCATTAATGAAGTGGACTCTCAACAGCAGAGAAAATTGTTTCTGCTGTGGTTTCGATGCCAAGTATTTATACCACTGGGGAAATAACAGTGAGATTTAAGACAGTGGAACAAAAATAATGATAACATTTTCCATCTAAACAAATAAAAACAAAAGCAATTTGAGATATAATTTAACAGTAGATAAAGGTCAAATGCTGGGAGGGTTCACAGAACCATTGTATAGGCAAATACGCACAACAAGAGCATGACATTCAGTTTGAAAAGTGGGTTGACTTTTAGAAACCTAGGAACAATTGAAAAATATGTTTATTAATAATTCAGAGGAAATGTAAATAAGTGGTACATATTTGCCAAGAATGAGAAGTTTGAAGGATTATGAGAAACTCTTAAAGGACTTAATTAAATTTGGTAATGGGGTAAACACAATAGCAGATGATACTCAGTGGAAAGAGGATGGAGGTAATACATAATGAATAGTTCAGAGTCATGCATTTAATGAGCTATGCATTAGTTGTTTCTCTCAGGAAGAGAGATCCCAGCTCAGTGGAGCAAACAGGGCAAAGAGGACAGAGGGGAAAAAACACCTCGGAAAATGAATTATCAGCAAGATTTGCACAAAGAAGATGGGATTTATTAACAGATCATTGTTATAAATCTATACTTTGAATTGACTTGCAGGTAGGATTGCTCATAATGAGCTTTCTCTGGTTTTTCTGTAAGTACAACCTTCCAGTTATGCTCTAATGTAGCTCCACTATATCATCATTAAGAAATGTGTGAAGTATTTTAAGCACAGTGGCAAGCATAAAAATAACACAGAACTACCATTAAAATAATACATATTCCCTTTTCAACCTTATCGTGCTCCAACATTTTAAAGCCACGTTGGCTTCGGCATTTATTTCTTGTTATTGCTTAAAAGAAATTGGACATTTAAGGCATCATTGAGGCCCCTGTGGAAACTTCCCAGATTCCACATTCTCTTTGCCTTCCCACCTTCTTCCCTCCATTCCTGAAGGAGAACATTATCATGAATTCCTTACATAATATTCTTATGCTTGGTTTGTTTGTGTTGTGTATTTATATACCTGAATACATCCTGTAGGATTATTTTGCAGGTTTCTAAAAATTATATAAATAATATCTCACTCTTGTAACCCTTTTGCATTGCATATTTTTGGCTCAGTATTACATTTTGCTTAGCTCCATGTTTTAGAGATTTACAGGTATCTATGCATAGGTATATATACCATGATCTATTTAACTGTCGTCTTTGGGTGAACATTCAGATTCTTTCTAATAGCATCGTGACGAACATGTACACATGCGTGTTTTTCTACAGTACACATACAGAACTAGGTACATTTTAAACTTTGTGGGATGTGACCAAACGTTTTTTTCAGTAGCTTCTCCTACTTACTTTTCTCTACTATGGAGTGAGAGTTCCCTTTGCTCCATTGTGCTCCTTCCCTTCACCAACACTTGGTGCAGTCAGATTAAAATAAATCAGTCTGGTATAAAATGGGAATCTCTTGACTTTAATTTCTATTTTGAAGAAGTTTTAATTATTTTAAGGAAAAACCTAAGTTCTGATTTCTATGTGAATTTTTAAAATTGATAAATTTTGAAGGTATAACTTAGGAAAATACCACTCTGGGGATTTTTTTTTTCTCTGCTTTATTTTTTTTTCTCCTTAATAAGACAGTGACTTTGATGAAAAGGAGATTGGCACAGAGTGAGAGAGAAGGCTGGTGATATGTTGTGGGTTACAAAGCCAGCCATGGGTCGCGTAAATTGCCTCTTACCAATTGGCAGGGGTCTTAGTAAGAGACTCTGGTGTAGGAGAAAAGCGAAGTCTGACAAGGAGATGGGGGTGCTACCTGTCAGCAGTGCTGCTGGAAAGAAAAGGTTGTGACACACATTTTCAATTGGCAGGTTGTCACATGTATCATTTGTAAGTAGATGGAATATGAATACCAAAAACCTAATTATTACACAGGCTGTTGTGCAGTGATAGGATTCCCAGCCAGAGGTGTGTCCTCAAGAATAGACACAATGTATTTATCAGAGAAGTTACTAAGATTTTGCTTTAACTTCTTCCCTACGGTGATCCCAATGACATATTTCATTGGCTTTTATTTTTACACTATCCCATACAAACTTCTCCGTGATACTGACCATTTCCGAATGAAAAGAGTCACTGTTAGTAACATATCTCTGTAAGGATAATTACTGAAATTCTTTTCTCCATATCATTACTCTTAATGGGTTACTGAAATCACATTTTAATTTCCAAACATAATTTTCATCTTAAGTGCTTAATACTTCAACATGCTAATAGGCTTTTACAGGAGATTCTTTTGCTTGTAACCCTGGTGATTGATGGATTATCCAGGCCTTTTTCCTGTGTAAGTGAAGAAATTGACTCAAGGTGGAGGGGTCATCGATGTATAATAAATCATTTCCACACCTAGGATTGGAAAGTTTTGTTTTATTCTCTCATCCCTGAGCCTGTCAGGCACTCCACTAACCAGTTACTCCCAAAAGTTCTGCCAGGATGTAGCTCCTAACAACAATTCATGACTTAGCTAGAAGGGCAAAGTCTAGAGGGAGAAGTCGGAGGGGACATTTTTCTGACAACTTTGCATTATTTCACTATCTTGCTCATCGTTTCCTACACCAGGATGTCAGACCCTACATAAGTGGCAAAGGAAGAACAGCAGTCCCGTCCACTGTTAGAGGTAAACACCATCCTTTCCCCACCTACAGAGACATCAGCCCCTGTGAGAATGAATCACTTTCACTGGAAGTACTGTGCTGAGGGCAGGGTTGCAAAAACACTAGCAGGCATCAAGTTAGGTTCTTAGTCTCTGATAGGTATAATTTCTCTCTGTGTAGGAAGAAGTGCTTCTTCTGATGACATTTACTTTTTATCTTATTTTATGGACATTGTAAACTGGGTAAATGATCACATTTCTGTAGTTCCTGGGGCTGCTTAGGACATTTGGATCCTAATTCACAACCAACCTCTAAAAACATACAGACTCAGCACATGGAGTAGTGTGTGGGCTTTATTTTTTTTCTCTCTTGCTGTTGTTTGCTCTCATTCTGATCTCCTTGTTACCTTATTTTTTCCTCTTTATAGAGTGTGTACTTTCATAATCCTCAAATCCGTCTGGAATGAAATTTCCTTCTCTAAACTGTCTTAGGAAGGTTTTGTTGAAGGACTTTGACAAACAGCAATGCAAAACACCAAGGCACTTACTGAATTACCATATGTAAGCCTCATTAGTGAGATGACAGTTTACAAGTAAAATTTTTTTTTTTTTTTTGAGACAGGGTCTTGCTTTGTAGTTCAGGCTGGCTCTGAGCTCACTATGTAGTCCAGGCAAGCCTTGAACTCAGCAATCCTCCTGTCTCTGCCTCCCGAGTGCTGGGATTACAGGCATGAGCCACCACGCTCAGCACTGTGGTATGTGGTGCTGATTGCTGGTTGATGGCTGGTGGGCATGAGTCTCCATGCCCAGCATTGTATGTGGTTACTGGGGATCGAACTCAGGATCTTGCGCTTGCAAGGCAGGCGCCGGAACCACTGAGCTAATCCTCCGGCTCCACAAGTAAATTTTAATAGGGCAAGACTTGAAACCAAGAATTTTCTTATGTAAGAAGTTTTTTTCCTACAGAGAAAAGAATATCAGCTTCCCAGTTTCCAGGTCTTTGTCAGCTAGAATATATAAAATCATAGATTAAGGCATTTTCACAGTGTACTCCACTGGAATATTCATTCCTAGGGGATTATGTAGTGCTACCTTAAAGGAAAAGCACAAAAGAAGAAAATTTTTAAAAATTATGTTTTCAGATGTAAATATGGTATTAACTAGAGTTTTTCAGATTTTTTAAAAACTGAAAAACTTCTGAATCATTGACATGCAAATATATCCTGGCTTTCCCAGAAGTGGAGAAAGAGTTTAGTTTCCTAAATTTATCAGGGCCCAGAGAATGGTTTATAGAAATCCCTGATGCTCCCTGACTTTCCACTTCCCTAAACCTAACATAACACTGGAGAGAAGAATAACAGGAAAGAAATTAAATCCTCAGTAATTCTCTCTGTGCAGGCATTGTGTGCTTACTGTCTCAGAGCCTGAGTGGCTGGCCGTACATTTAACCATTAGTGTAGCCCCTTCCTCAGGGATCAGAATGATGCCAGGCACTGAGGGAAGTACACTTCTTCAAGATATCCCAGCTCTGCCAGAAGCCAGCACCATCCCTGGACCTGTGAAAGGGCCAGGACCCCAGGGCAAAGGCCGTGTACAATAGGGCCCGATGTGGGGTTCATCCCAGGACTCCCAGCCCCAGTAGCAGTCCATCTGCCAGTCCCCATGGGCACAGTGACACCTACACTGTGCACCCCTTGCTTCATTCAGCCTCGACAGGGTCCAAGGGCATTTTCCCAGTCGGATGCACCTAAGAGAATTAGGAGACTAAAGCTTAGTGAGAAAATTTCCCGTGGAGATATGTATGTCTAATGTTCATTTTTTTTCCTTGAAATTTTAATTCAGATAAAAAAAGAGAAAAAACAGTTATGATGTGTTTTGTACATGGCCACAGTGAGAAGGTTTTCAAGATGAAACTGAGTCTTCATTACTGAAAGACAAATTTAAGAAAGCAAAATAGTGGTTGCTGTTAGGTTCATCTAACAAGATTCACAGAGCCCATGGACCTGAGTCCCGGGCCTCAACATTCTTTGCCACCAGGGTATATTTTGACTAGTATGGGTGAGATTCTTTTTTTTTTTTTTATTATTATAACTTTTTATCCTTCCCATTTGATGCTAGTGATTTGTATTACAGATGTCTTTCCAAATATAGTAGCAAAAAATAGGATGAATAAAGCAAAAACATTTTTTATTAACAAAAATAAACATTTTGTATTTCTTTGGGAATGTGAAATAAACTTTTATACTAGGCCATTCAGTAATCCTGAATTTGAATTTGAAAATAGGAAGGTAGGAAGGAAAAAGTGAAAAGAAGAAGTTGTAGTGGATGGAGAGACTTGAATTTAGAATTCTGTAAGATTAGTCTAGCAAGTAATCATCAAGGACTTCCCCAGATTCAGTCCATGTGACTTTGTTACCTATGGTAAGTAGGTTTTTGTTATGCCTCTCAGCCTTGGAGGAAGACATTTTGTTTAAAATTTAAATGGCCTTTGGCATTCACCACCTAGTCAGTGTCCTTAACATTCAGAATAGGAGGCACCTTCTGCTCCAGACAGTCAAGAAGAATTATGGAGGTCCGCAGGCCAAGGATCCACTCAAGTTTGTACTTAAGGACCCCAGAGGTAACGTCCAAAGCAACAGCAAGGTCCTGAGTCCAGATTAAAAATCTTTAAAAATCCTTTTCTCTTAAGAAATGGTAATAGTGATAAATCAAAGACGTAAAGAAAGCAGGAGTCTTTACCCACTTCTCTTGCCTGTAGTTTCACAGCCGGTCCCTCAGTTATCTCTGCTGGTACGCTTTTTGCACATTTCAACATCTGTCTGGTTGTGTACTTGGCAGCAGCTCTGAGGGGTGTGGGTGATGTGGGATGTGTCCCGGCACAGGACCCACCCAAAAGACTGAAGGCTCGCTCCTGTTCTCTGTCAGGAAAGCCACTGGACAGAGGGAAACCTTCTTGAATACACATTTTGAATGCAAGAACTCCTTGCTTTAGGGATAAGGAATTTTGGCTTAGCCCTCACTGCTACCATCTGCATTTTTGCCAGTGGATTTGAACTTGGAAGAGTATCTGTCTTATGAAGCAAAACTTGCCTGGAGAGAATTCAGAAGAATGTGTCATAGCACCACACCCACTAAGCACGCAGTCATTGAAGCACTACACCAGTTGATACAGGTACATATTATGAGTGATTAGGGAGAGACACACATCATACAATACTCCTAACCATTCAGTGGCTCAAGGACACCAGGTGGAGAAGTGAAGCCTCAGTTACTGAGTAATAGATAAGCTAAATGGTGCAACGCGGGCTGATGACCAATGGTAACTCACAGCTCTTTGGGGCCTATCATCTTCGGTGTTCACAGGGCCTTACACAAGCTTTATCTAACTCATCTTCCCTGTGCCCCACAGGCGGCAAACCCCATTATTCTCAATTGGGTAGATGTGGAAATAGGGACTTTAGAGAGGTTCATTGACCTCCTGTGATTCAGCGATTCTACAGCAAAACCAGAGATAGACTTGGTTTCCCAATTCTTGCTTCTGTTCACTCCAAGACACTGAAACTTAGCTGAACAAAAATCTTAATTTCCTCACTGGTCTGTGTCATGTACTTCTGAGTCCATCTCTGGTATTTTGTCAGTCATTCACCTTGACCAAATTGCTTGATCTTCCTGGGGTTATCTGCCACGTGGGAGGAACACCTGTCTTTCCTGCTCTACAAGACTGTCATGAGGCTCATGTGAAATAATGTATTTAAAATTCCTTCAGAAATCAAGAAAGTTTTGTAAAAATCATTGTTTTTTATTGTGTTCTTTCACATATATGCTTTCTTATATTTCTGAAAGTTTAAAACACAGTGGATTTTATGTGCATTTCATAACAGAATGTGAGGAGCCTGAAAATCAGTTATGTTCCTGTTTACTTTTTTATGCCTCTCCTTCCTATTCCATAAGAACAGTTATACTTGTAAACTGCTAAGATAGAAATTTTCTTTTTTAAAGAGAGGAATACATCATATTTAACATCTTACTTGGAGCCAAGCACACAATAGTTGTTCAGTAAATATTTACTGACTATATGACAATGGCTTCACTTTGGGGTAATAGACCCAGAAGTTGATATTATGAATGTCAATGTGAAGTGGTTATATTTTCAGAAAATGCAGGGCCTAACAGATTATGAAAATAAATATCTTTATTAATCTCCTAATTTTTATAAGGCACACAAATATAATGCAAGATTATCCATTGAGCTTACTACACTTATCAAATATAAGATTGGATTTGAAATTAGGAGCTTTGTTTTCCCAATAAAAATATACACATGTATGTTATATCAAAGTCCTTAATCATTCAGTCTACTTGTGAGTCCCCAAGGGTCGGTTCATTTCATTCATTCATATGTTTAATAGTTACTTTCAGCATGCTGAGAACTGTGTCAAGGACTATATAAAGATTTCTCTATTTTTTTCCTCTTACATTGCCTATTCTTTATCCACAGTCTGAAAAACTGCAGTTTTCCTGAGTAACTATTTCTATCTGAAGGTTCAAAATAGAATTAGTTTGGACCCTATGCTAAGGTCATGCCAAGCCACATAGGTGCCAAAGCCACATAGGTGGCCATGCCATGCCAAGCCACATAGGTGTCAAAGCCCTCATTAAGAGAGACTAGAATTAAGAAGGGACAGCAGGGACAGCCTATTCGTTCCTGACATATTGCTATAAAATAACTTGAAAGACCAGGTGCATACTATTTAGAACTTTAACTGTGTCTTTAAAAATATGGTTGAGAAGAAAATTTGCTTAAAAACTACCACCAGAGTAAAAAAAAATGACTTGCTTTAATAAATTATTATAAAGATACTTCTAAGATTAATTTCCTTTTCCATTTTTCTTTATTCTTGGTAGGAGTATTTAATTGCCTGTGTTTAATTACTCGATAGTTTTGGATCTGACCGTTTCACCTACTCTCAACATGGTGTTAAATTTTTGTGTTATTTAGTAAGGAGATTTAGCGTTTGTGTGATTAGAGCTGCGTTGGCTCTAATCAAAAAATTAAGAAAAGTATAATGTTTCAAGTGAGGAACTCTACATATTTTTGGTCAGAATTTTCTTTCCAAGATTCATCATTCATCTCTCCCCTGGGGTAAAGAATAAATTCCTTTCACCTAGAAACACAAAAATACTGAGTAGGTTGGGTTCTGACCTGTTTTGAGAAAAACACAAAGAAACACAATGGAAATTCTTCAACTCTACCTTTACTACAATATCTACAAATGTCACCAAGGCAGCTTACAGAATACTTCTGGAGCCTAATGATGTCAAGTGGAGGTAGCTTCATTACTAAAAAGACCACGACATTTCTTTTTTTAATACAATAATAGAAAATATCACTTCTCTGCATAGTGCCAATGAGCAACATGCTCCATGCTCCTGAATTAACTAAAATATCTGCTCACGTAAAACTTTTAAAAAATAAAGTAGTAAAGAAAGATGTTTGTCAAGATGTGTCATGTACAGGATATAGGTTCTCAATGTTCAATGTGATCATACTGTATGTATAAAATAATCTATAAAATCAATTTTTAAAAAGTCAGTTTAGTAAAAATTAAAGCCAAAAAAGAAAGATATTTGTAGACAACTGCTTTCTCAGCTATGTCAATGAATAAAAAGAGAAGATGGGAGGAAGACAGAGCATCAAGAGGAAAAGAGGAAAGAAATGGAGATTCAGCAAAAAGAGGAGGTGGTCAGTGGAAAGGAAAAGAGAAAATAATAACATAGAAGACAAGGGATATGAAGTCAATTGGATGCAATGAGGAAAGAAGAAAAGAAAGCTAGGGAAGAAAATGAAAACAAGAAATGAATGAGGCAGGAGAGAAAGAGGGATGAGAATTAGGGGAGGTTATTCTCCAAGGGACAGCAAAGTGGAGAATGGGTCAAATTCAGCTAAATTCCTGGGGGTTTTTTGGGAGGGGCTTCTTTGTTTGTCTAGAAAATACAGTTTCTTTGGACTACAACCAGCCCTGTTTATGCACACACCCACGGGTCCTTTATACTACATTGCAGAATTGAGTAATTGTGATGATGACACTACAACCCATACCTTATAATATTTACTGTCTGGTTTTTAAGAAAAAAATTTATAGTCTAATCTAGGGGTATCAAAGCTTGATTCAAACCATCAGAAATATCTAAAGAGCCCACAGAAACAAACATTATGAAACTCCACAAACTTTAGAATGAAATATTTTTCCTTCTCCTTCTCTCTCCCTCCCTCTCTTGGTCTTACTTTCTTTCTATTTCTTTCCTGCTGTGCTGCAGACTGAACCCAGAGCCTTTTGCACGTGCAAAGCACCTATCCCACCCTGAGTTGCATCTTATTCCCTGATATCTTCATTTCTAATAACTCCCTGGGTGGTGATGATATTATTGGTCCAGAGACCATGCTCATTCATCTTCACATTATGTTACACAAATATTGCTCCAAATACAGGACTTCATGCACAAAAAAGGCAAAAAATTTGAAGTCTTTCTTTTACATAAACTTTGATGCATTAGTCAGTATCATTACTGTTTACAAAGTTTATATTTGACAAAAGTTTGGAACTGGGGCCGGAGGGTTAGCTCAGTGGTTCCAGCGCCTGCCTTGCAAGCGCAGGGACCTGAGTTCGATCCCCGGTGACCACATAAAATGCTGGGCGTGGAGACACGCCCACCAACAATCAACACCGCATACCACAATGCTGGACATGGGGCTCATGCCTTCCAGCACTCGGGAGGCAGAGACAGGAGGATTGCTGAGTTCGCGGCGGCTTGCCTGGGCACCAAAGTGAGCTCAGGGCCAGCCTGAACTACAACGCGAGACCCTGTCTCAAAAAGCAAAAAAAAAAAAAAAAAAAAGTTTGGAACTGAATCTTTGTATGCTACAGGCTTCATTTTTTAAGAAAATTTTTTTACTTTATTGGTACATTGTATATATACATCATGATCACATTCAATGTTGGTAATTTGTACCAGTATATGACACAATTGATCATTTTTTCGCATTCCCCTACCCACCCCACAACCCTCCAGTGGCTTCATTTTTATAGCTAAGAGAAATGCATACAATACAGTTTAAACCTTGGTGAATTTATAACTTTGTACTTAAGGGTGTTCTGGTCTTTGGTTTGACTCAGCTCTCCAAAACAACCCTGGACTGTCAGTGTTAAGCTGGGCCTGTGCTAGTAACGTGGCCTGTGTCCCTTGGGTGCTGTCTACTGCCTCTTCCAGGGGTTACTTTGAAACTAAGTGGTTTGGGATTTTGTTTCCCAACCCATGATCCCACTTCCCTACTATGTTAGAGTCTTCTAAATGTGACTCTCATGTAACTGGAGGTTCTGTTGGTAGCTTTCATCTTGAAGATGGACATAAACACTGGCCTGGGTGTTTATGTATCAAGAACTTTCTCCACTCTAACATCTCTCTCTCTCTCTGTCTCTGTCTCTCTCTCACACATACATACATACACACACACACACAACTGGTAATTGTTCTGTGGTTTGCTGGGGACAAGAATGGATAACAAGTATCCTTAACTTTGCACCCACTTTGCTTTCTGTGAGAAGTTTTGTGAAAGACAGAGGAATGTTTCCTTTGTCTTACCATTTGGGACTCTAAAGGGAAACATGATTTTAGAAACTGAAACTGCCAAGGATACCTTCAGAATAGAGTAAGTTCACGTTCAAGTTAGCAGCTCTTGGAAATATTTGATGATCGGACCATTGTTCTGAGAGGCTACTTCCTTTGTCACATAACTGAGATGAACTATGCTAAAGTTGAATTGTTTTGCATTCTGATTTTTATAGCTGTAGAAGATTTCTGGAGTTTGGGAGAAGTTGCTGTGCGTGAGAAAGTGAATCATGGGTGCCAAAAAAGCATTAAGATATCCGGGTATTTTGCTTAGCATAGCACAGCACATGGGTACAGCAGCTACTTAATCAGTAAGTGCTGTTGTTGCTTTAGCATCCCTGCACCTCAAGCACTCTAGTTCTTAGTTAAAAGATGATAATAAAGTAAGAAATGTGACTCTCTACACTCTGCATGGCACTATGAGAACTGTGTGTGAAGAATTGAACCAATTCTTCATTTACAAGTTTCTATCATAACAAGTTAGATCATTTATCAAAAATCTGTCCAGAGCTTTGATTGTATTTTCAACACCCCAGAAGCATATTTTTAAAGAAACCTTGTGTTGGATTTTCTATAAAGTAGGCTTATTATCTATCAATAGCACATCAAAGACTCTTGTGGGTTTAAATTTCTTCAAATTCCTCTTAAATAAGTCACAAGTTGTACTCCAGGAAAGATAACATTGGTCATGAAGTGTCAGCTCTTCTTCCTGTTCCATCTTCTTTCTTCTCCTGTTCATGACGGTTCTTGCTTGAGTGCCTGCTGATTTTAGCCCCAGTTCCCCCAGCCAAACCCCATCATGCTGCATCAAGTGGCAAAGGATACAGGAGATGCTCATGGGATCATCTGTTCATATTCGCCTTCTACCTCCCACTTCCCCATTTGAAGAAGATATTGTGTGTATTTGAGCAGGAAGAAGCCTATTTGTGGAGCTGTTACCTCAGTGAGTAGCCAGAGCTGAGGTCTGTGTAAAAAGGTAGATTACTATGAACAGTCAACTTCCACTAGATTTATGAAGGTCTTGCTATAAGCAGTTCATTCTGACAGAAGTTCAGTGTAGATGGATTGTGCAGAAAGTAATAGGCAACTGGACTGCTTCTCTCTAGTCTCTTCAGAGAGCTCACAGGAAGGACATTTATGGGGGTCACTATGGATAGGTGACAGTCTTCCTTAGGCAAAGTGCCAATCTTTCAGCTGAGAAGGTACAGCTTGGTGAATAGCTTGGTGGACTTAAGCTCTGTTTGAAACTTTCATTCCTAATAGTATTAGCATCTGTACTGTTCTCTTATAACTGTATAGAACTTATCACAAATTGAGTATCTTTAAAAAATAGCCTCATTATTACTTGACTGTTCTGCAGGTTGGAAGTTGAGAATTTAATGTCAGTGGGCTAAAAGTCAAGTGTCAGCAGGGCTGCGTGTCTTCTGGACTTTTGAAGTGAGAATCTGTTCTCGTGCCTTTTCTGGCTAATGTTTTCTTGGTTCCTTAGCTTATGGCTCATTTTTCCATCTTCAAGATCAATAGTATAGTGTTTTCCAAAATCTTTTTTTTTTTTGAGACAGAGTCTCACTTTGTAGGTCAGGCTGGTCCTGAGCTCAATATGTAGCCCAGGCAAGACTTGAACTCACAACAATCCTCCTGCCTCTGCCTCCTCAGTGCTGGGCTTATAGGGGTGAGCCACCACACCTGGCACTGTGGTATGTGGTTACCAGGATTGAACTCAGGACCTTGTGCTTGCAAAGCAGACACCTGAACCACTAAACTAAGTCCCCAACCCCTTTCCAAAATCTTTTTTTTAAATCCTTTTTATATTTCTTCTGGCCACATCCCCTAAAAGCTCTTTCCTTTTATTTTCTGTTTTCTTTCTTTATGCAGATCTGCATTTAAGTTTCTTGGATCAGTTTTCTATTTGTTAGGCAGTCTGCTAGTATATAAATGCACAGGTATGTTGTTCTTAAGATTTTTTATAAAAACTTTGTCTCTTACTTGTTAAAATGGGGACAGATATTATTACAAATTCATAAGGAAATTCAGGTTTTGCTTGTTAGCCTTCAGTTTGGAATTTGCCTCTCAGTTTCTGGACCTGCCTGTTTCAAAAGTTCATGGTCTCCCTATTTTCCCAAAGGGACAAATCTTGTGCTTTAATATCAGACCTAATTGTGAAAAGATTTGTATTTTACAGCTTTGCCAAATGTCTTACCATCATTACATTTTATGGAACAAGCATTAACGTGAGTGTAATACAACCTTTTATTGTTATAGTTGTTTCCTATTAATAATTTTGGGAAAAATCTGCCTATTTCTTCATTTTAATTGTATTATGTTTAAAAAGGAAGGAGTTGTATATATAGAATAATTGAAATATTAGATTTGGATGGGATAAGAAGTATTTCCTGACACATTATTTGAAAAGTTGTCTGTATCTATACACATTTCGATTAGAGAAATAGAAATGTACACTGTGAAAAAATAGTAAATATACAGTATATGTAAATGAAAATTATGCAAAATATATCACCTACAGGAAAAAAGCATCAGGTAGTTTTTATTATACATGTGTTTAAATGTATGTTATGAGATTAGGACAATCTGTTCACGTGCTTTGAACATATACTTTGTTCTCTATTCATTTTCATAATACAAGATTTTTTCCTATTGTTTTATTGGCTGCAGTGTATTTTATCACATGTATAGCATGTGATTTATTTTAAAACACTCTAGGAAATGTTCTTGAAACATCCCAGCTTTCCTATGCTGGAACAAAACACCCACATTCATCACTAAAAAGGAGAGAGGTTTAATTTGACTCACGGTTTCAGAGCTTCAGTCCTTGGTCAACTGGATCCAAGACAGAAAATCATCACGGCAGAAAGATGTGGAGGATCAAAGTTGCTTAGTTCCAGGCAGTGGAGAACCAGAGCAGGGAGACACTGCCAGAAACAAAAAGACACAGGGCGTGGAACTAAGGCCAGGGTCCACGGCCCACCCAGGTAACCGGAAGTACGCATAGCCAGCTCGCCAGGTGGATCCCACAGCCAGTCGCGCTGACATGCTAACCTACTCTACCACTCCAAGTATTTCCCTAGTGTGAATCCAGAAGGAGTAATCAATGGGGTGGCTGGTATTTTTATGTCTTTTGATTCCAGTAGCACGTATAGGTAAGTCAAAGTAAAACACCATCCTGGTGTGCTCCTATGGCAGCGTCCACGTCGGAGGTGAGGTGAGATCAGGGGTCCCCGAGGTCAGAAGCAGTTGGACAAAGTGAGGTCATAACCACAGTTTTTTCTCTTCCTAATGAACGTGTCATAGTGAGGTCCATATTATTTGTTTTCATTTCAGGTTACCTTGCACCTCGAAACCTTCCTAGTACTGGCTTCTTCCCGTTCCTGCAAACTCTACTCTGCGACACAGACTCTAAGTGCAAAGACACCCCCTACGGGCCCCTTGATCTGCTCCGGAGGAAGGGAATCGATGGCAAGCTGTTTAAGGACAGGTAAGGCACTTCCCAAAGGTGTTGCTTTTTTTTTTTTTTTTTTTTTTTTGAGACAGGGTCTCGCTTTGTAGTTCAGGCTGGCCCTGAGCTCACTATGGTGCCCAGGCAAACCGCCGCGAACTCAGCAATCCTCCTGTCTCTACCTCTCGAGTGCTGGGATTACAGGTGTGAGCCACCACGCCCGGCACTGTGGTATGTGCTATTGATTGCTGGTGGGCGTGAGTCTCCACGCCCAGCATTCTATGTGGTTACTGGGATTGAACTCAGGACCTTGCGCTTGCGAGGCAGGCGCCGGAACCACTGAGCTAAATCTCCGACTCAGGTGTTGGGTTTTTCTGAGAGATTAAATATTGAGAAAGCCATTTTGTAGAGTCACTCTGCAAATACTGGCAACTATACCTTCTCTGGTGATGGAATTGTGAAAGAACAAGGTAAGTACATGTTCCAATTGATATGATTATGTGAGATTGAGCAAATTCTATTCTGAGGAAGTTACTCAAATTTTGCTTTTTAAAAATAAGTGGCTAAAAGAGCTGCCCTTTGTACCCCCATCTCACACTGTCAAGGACATATTGTCATAAGCCTCACTTGCAAACATAAGTTTGGGGGCATTATGTCAAAGAAGAATGACGCATTTATATTACTCCAAGTGGTATTTCCAGATCTAATTAAAAACCAGAAAGTGCAAATAAGAAAATTAAGTGTCTCAAAATTCAAAGTAATAAAGTTGAAAGTATACGTAATTAAACACCCACCTGTAAATTAGGTTAATGAGTGTTCTATTTTATGGGGTGAAAAGCTGCTGAAGAATGAAGATAGAGAATCTAGACCATTTATAGCCCGATCGTTTCCAACCACAATTTGCATTCCTGGGATTCTATACCTACAAAAATATCCCAGGAGCCTACTTCTGCAGTACTGAATGTAATATTACAATTTAGAGTCAGCCATGAGACAGTTCTATTAAGGATTATTTTTAAAGTAACTCTTGAGAAAATATTATATTTACATATAACTAGAGATGTTTGGTTCCTAAACTTAAATATTAAATTC
>PVIC010036239.1:0-18663 GCA_004025085.1 Thryonomys swinderianus
TGAGAATAGGGCTTGCTTTTACTGAGCACCCTGACTGTGAGCTTTTCAAAGTACATGGCTTGATAGATGGGCACACATATGAAGGAACTCTTTAAAACATGGCCCGGAACTCTCTAAGTGCTATCAAGCCGTTATTATTCAATTTGCATCATTATTTAGGGATTAGATTTGATGCCTTTCTAAGGTTGGGACATGTTTAGGAATTGGCAACAATTAGTGAGGAAATGGTATAACAATTTCCAGAGATGATCTGGCTGCAACGAGAGCTTGTCAAAGAACTACACAGACAAGTTACTCAAAAACATTAAACCTGGATGGCATTTGAAAAGAAGGAGACCTAGGTTTGGAGTCCAGTGCTACTACTCTCCAACTTTATTGCAGAAGAAGCTTCACTTCTCTAAACCTGTTTCTTCATCTGTGAAGTGGGGACAACAAAATTCCTATCCACAGAGTTGGCCTAATTCAAAGAGATCGGGTATAGTGTTTGCATAGCCTTCTTTTATCTCTGACCCCATAACCAGCAGTCATCAGATCAACAGTTTCTAGCCAGGTGTCCTTAGTTTCAGTTTTGTTTGAGATAACAGCTTCCTCCTGGATGGGGAGAGAGACAGAGATAGATGATATACATAGAAAGAAGGGAGGGGAGCCTGGGGACAGTTACTTAAATGTCTAGCACTCGCAGGCACTCAGGAACGTGGGTGCTCTTTCTCTGCCTCCATGGCTGGCACACAGAGAAAAATGGGGTGCACTCTACTGCCTTGGCTTTCCCTCAAGCACTGCTTTGAGTGGGGAAAACAAAACATATTTTTTAAAAAATTAAGTTTATTTGGAAACATACCAGCAAGTTCACTTTAAAAAAAACAGCTCACACTGGAAAGTTTTGTAGTATCAGGTCCCAACGGTTCCCACACATCATTCCATCTCCTCCTCATGAAATCCAGCAAAGCAGCCCCAGTCGGCAAAGCAGCAAAGGGACAATGACTTGCCTAAGACCTAAGAGGAGGAGGAGGAGAGGAGGAGGAGGAAGAGGAGGAGAAGGAGGCACAGTACTCAGCTGGAATCAGGACCCAAACTCCCATCTGGATGTTCATATTCATATTTGCAAATTCACAAACAGGTCTCACTCATTCCCAAGGGGCCTGGCACATATACCCTGCTACTCTTTTCTTCTAGTTCTGCATAACTTCATTCGAATTGTAGGGTTTTGTTTGTTTTTTAATTATCATTTACTCAATTTTCCCCAAAGTATTTTTCCTTTGTTTTTGGTAGTGGAAAATGTGGATCACTAGAAACGGTACGATGGAATGGAAGAGAAGACAGGGACCATAAGAGACAAGTCCTGGGCCAGCGTGGGCCAGGGCTAGAGGCCAGGTCCCTGCACCCCAATCCCGCAGCCGCACAGGGGTTTCACTTCTCTGCATAGACATTTATGGCCCCACTAATCATAAAGAGCTCTGGGTAACAGACAGATTCTTACTCCAAAGATACATTTGTTTTTTGATCGCACGTACGCACACACACACACGCACGCATGCAAGCACACACACAGAGCATCTTAATTCAAAAATCCCAAATGTCAAATATTCCAAATCGAAATGCTACGAGCACTGATGTGACCCCCTATGTGGAAAAGTCTGCACCTGTTCTCAAGTGACAGAGAAAATGCAGGTGTGCAAAAAATACTGTACACAATTACCTTCAAGCTATGTGTACACGGTGTACATGAAACATACATCAATTTTACATTCAGCTTTCAGTTCCACTTCGAAGATTATGTATATGAAATTTGAAATATTCTTGGTTCCCAGCCTTACAGATAAGGGTTATTCAACTTGTGTAATATATTATATATTTATAGAAAGAGAGCACCCACATATATCACAGGACACTTAACCTACACTAAATGTATAATTTTTACTCTTATTTAACATTTTACTGTCTATGAATAAGCAGATGGCAACATTTGCAGGAAGAGAAATATTATTCATTGATATATATTTCTATATACAAAGTGTACTATTCCACTCAAACAAAATAAAATTCCACTGAGAGTGTGGAAAAAAGAAGAGCCATCAATAAAATATCCTCTGTTCTCCCTGGTCTCAAAACATTTGGGTAGAAAGAAAAGCTACTCTGCCGGAGGCTCTGTCCGAGGCTCCTTCACCAGGGGCAATCTGGGTCCAGCAAATATCTTTCTAAGTCACTAGCAGAGTCTGAAATGGTCCTGAGTTATCCGAGTTATGTGAAGTATGAGGAATTTCTGAGGAAAAATCAACATTTCAAAGGGGTCAGGCAATACAAAACCCCCATTCTACTTCAAGTTCCTGCGTGCAGGAAGGAAGGACAGTCAAATATTTGAGATTTCTTATATGAAACTTACTGAGTAACAGTTTATCTAAGGCCACAAGCCATGAAGGTGAGGACTCTGAGGAGCTCACCAGTGGGAAAGAAGAGCAACAGTCCCCACACCAACAGGCACGGCTCTCACTCACTTTCGCCAGGATCCACTCGGAATCCGCAGGCTGACCTTTCAGGGTGACAAGAAAATTCGCAGCTTTGTGGAAACCCAGGGAAACCAGGTGCCCCGGCCACAAGACTCGTTGCGCCCACCCGATCGATCGTGCCAACATGTGAGCGCTTGGAGAGAGGCAGCTAAGGGCGCTGAGCAGAAGAAAAGGGCCGCTGGCAAGTCTGATGGATATGCCGCCTCACACCGTCCTCCTGCCCTCGGCCTCTGCTTGCAAACTGGGCGAGTGGATGCTCTGCGACAGACACACCCAGAGGGAACCAGGCGGTAGGTCCCACTGTGTGTGAGGACCACAGTTGTCCAGCCCACGGCCCCTGCCACGGGGCACAGGAAGCATTCGCATGCAGCCACAAGCCTCTGTAGCTCTTCACAAGAGCTGTCTGGAAAACACAGATATTTTACTTTTTTTGAACTGTCCCATTCTCTGAAGCATTGTGGCAGCAGCTCCGGAAGGGTCTGGAAACCAACTGCGGGCTGCAAGGGCCTCTGTGGCGGACTAGACATTCTGCTTGGCTCCCCGCCTGCGACCCAAGATCTAGGTAGGGCAGACTTCAGGAACAGCCTGCCCCCTTCTGGTCTCCTTGAGCCTGGGGAAGGGCAGGAGCTGGGTGGGCAGAGCCAGAAGAGGACAGACCCCTGGGCTCCCGCCAACATGTGTGCGCTGCCACTCTGGGCTCTAGCAGCTCACGGGGTAGAGTGGGGAAGGAGAGAGAGGAGATGAGCAGAGAAAATAAAATGCAAGTCCAGCAGCAGTAGCAGCAGCCTGCAAGGAAGACAACTACCCACAAGAGAAGAGTAGAAGAAAGGAAGGAGGGAGGGGAGGAAGAAGATAGGTATTGGGAAAGGGAGAAACAGACACCGCGGGTGGATGGACAGACAGTCAAGGAACTCGCAGATGAAGACAGATTTCAGAAGAGGAAAGCAGTTCTGCTGCTGGAACCAGAACTCCAAAAAGAACTGCAGAAAGAAGATGGCACGTTTCCACCACCTCTGCAGACCTTCTTCAGGTCAGCTGAGATGTCGGAGATGGAGGCGCTGACCTGAACGCACAAGAGAAGTCAGGCAGGACCTCAGAACATCGGCCCATAGAAGACATCTGCCAGCCTGGCCTTCTTCCTTTGCTCCTATCTTTTGTTTCAACAGGTGGCATCACACCCCTTAGAAAGCACCAGATGTAGCAGGCGAAGGCACAGCCGCCTCCCCGACCCCACCCCACGTTCTGCACTGAGCGGACAGTTGTGGCCCTGACCAGCCCCCCTCCCCCAGGGCTCGGAATCCACAAAGAACTTCTAATGGACTTCAGGAGCTCCAAGACAGTGGTTCCCAGGGCCCCCGGCTGCACTGAGAGGCCTCAGGACACAGGACGCTCTGGTTCCCCATCTGCCACCTCATGTCCCTTCCCCATGGGTGAGGGACAAGGACCTGTGACACGCCATCGCATCGCATTGGGCTAGCTCGGCCACAGGCACCAAGAGCTGCGCTCCCACAGAGGGTCGTGTCCATTCCAGAGAAGTTCAGCAGCTCAGGAAGAAACATGTACAAAGCGGCCTCCAGGGAGGGCTTCCCAAGTGACAAGCGACAGACCAGCCCGCAGCCCTCCAGGGTCTGAAACCCCCATCATGGACCAGCACATCCCCGAGGCGAGGGCATGATGAAGGTGCAGATGGACACACAGCCAGCCACACAGAGCTGAGACCCTGGCGCAGAGTTGGGGACTCTGACCTTCCACCCCTAGCAAGGCCGCCGGCACAAGAGAAAGGCATCTCCAGAGAATATGGGGTGCAGGTTAGAAGACAGGTCAGAAGTTCCCACCCTGCCAACCACGGTCCACGAGATCTAGGGAAGGCAGTCTCCCAACCAAAGAGGAAACTCCAAATGAGGTGCCCGTCCGTGGCAGTGCGGGTCCACAGGCAGCTGGTGAACAAGGAAGCAGCTGCGCAAGCTGGAGGGACAGATAGTCCGCTAGAAGGGACCGAGCCCAGCAGCCGGAGGCAGGGAAGAGGCAAAGTGAGGAGGCTCGGAGCGGAAGGTGGAGACCCAGGGAGGTGGGGCAGGGGCTCAGCAACCCAGAGGGAAGCGAGACACTAAGACCAATCTCCACGCGGGGACACGATGGGAAACCCTGGGACACTCACTCCAGACCCCTCTCAGGCCAAAGCAAAGACAGGGCTCAACTGTTGGCGCCCGACTCGGCAAAGACCAGGGAGAGGCTGCCGCGAGAACCGCCGAGAACCGCCGGGATCCGCGGCCGAGGACCGGTGCGATGCACACGCGCTCAGGCCGGCGGCGAGGCGCCCACACCCACACGCAGACCAAGTCAGCAAGAGTGGCAGGGAGCGAGAACCCCAGCGGCTTCCGGACCCTGAAGCGCCCGCTCCGGAGATAACTTCCCCAGACCCTCAGGGGGCGCCTCGGACCCGGGACTTTGGGGCGCAGAGGCGCTGTGGGCTGGTCAGGCTGACGGAGCCCTCCGGGGCCGCGGCTCCAGGGCCGGGCAGCGGCTGGGGCCGCCGCCTCCCGCCCTCCCGCCTCCCTCCTTCCCAGCGGGGCGCCCAAAGGGCATCTTACCAGAGCCCGGGCGGGCAGTGCCCCGCGGCCGGCCCGCTGCTGCGCCCGGGCTTCTCCGGGGCCGCCTCCCCGCGCCCGCGCCGGGGGCCCCCGCGCTCCTCCTCGGCCGCCGCCGCCGCCGCCGCCGCCTCCCCGGGCTGCAGCGGGCTCGGCGGGCAGGTCCCGGCGCTCGCGGCGCGGGGCCGGAGCCGGGGGCGGCTGCTCGGCTCCGCGGACCGCTGCGCCTCCGCGGCGCTCGCCGGCCCCGGAGTCGAGGCTGCTGAAATTCCACACGACCAGCGTCTGCAGCAGCAGCACGGTGAGCGCCGCGAGCACCGCCGAGTGCGAGCGCCGGGCCAGCCTCCGGGCACACGGCGCCGCCACCATCTTCCGCGCCGGGGGCGGGCGAGGCAGCACGGGACGCGGGGACCCGGCGCACTCCGGCCGCCCCCGCGCTCCCCGCGGCTCCCGGGCCCCGGCCGCGCTCCGGCTCCCGCTCGGGCCCGCCGCCGCCGCCTCGGCTCGCCGCTGCTCCTCCTCCTCCTCCTCCTTCGCCGCCGCCGCCGCCGCCTCCACCGCCGCGGCGCGGAGTTTTCAGACGGGCAGGGACCCGGACGTCACCAGGAGGAGGGAGGCGGGAGGCGGGAGCGGGCGGCGCGCGCGGGGACGGCGGCGGGCGGGAGGGCGCGGGCCGAGGGTCCCCTCGCCACGGCCCTTGGGGTCGGTGGTGGGCGATCGCGAGGGGCCCCGGCGGACCCGGGCAGGGGGCAGAGGGCGGAGCCGGGGCGGAGCCGAGGGAGGAAGGGGGAGGAGGGAAGGAAGGCGGCGGGGGCCACCGTAGCAGAAAGACACCCCTGGACCGGAGTGGAAGTGGGTGTAGGTGGGGGGCGGGGAGGGGGCCCAGTCCTCCAGCAGAGAAAGAGACGCGGCCAGAAAATCAGGGGACCTTGGACGAGGGCGGGACGGCTCGTAAGCAAGAACAGGCCAAGAACAGGGGTTCCCGAAAGCCTGCCCTGAAGTGGGGTCAGGTCGAGCTGGGGAGAGCTGCGGGGAGCCGCCTCGCCCGTGCCTCTCGGACCCGGACCTGCGGAGGGCAGAGACTGACTGGCAGGTGTAGTCTGGGGAGCCTTGTTCAGAAGTGGCAGGGCCGTGGAAAGGTCCCGGCCCGAGATCTGGATCCCGGCTGGAAGCGCCGGGAGGAGCTTTGAATGAATTTCAGGGTTAATCACACAGCCCCATGAGCGATTCCTGAGTCACACGCCCCTCTTTCCCCAGTGCCAACGATGTACTAAGTGCTCTCTGAGTCACTGCTCTGGTCCCCAAGGACTCACAAGCCAGGAGACAACAAAGCCAGTTGGCGAGTAAGTGGCAGAAGGAGTTTCTCCAGTCTGCAGGCTGCAGGCCCGAGTCTGGCCTGCACCGACCTGCCCACCTCTCTGCCCCTTGTGCTGCGCAGACTGCGGTGGCCTGGGTGGCTGCAGAGGGCTCAGGTCCAGAAACAGCCTGTCCCTCCCCCCCATGGGGTGACCTTGAGATGCCAAGGCCTCCCTGGCACAGCTTCCTCCTACCACCATGAGAGTCTGCACAGAACAGAATGATACCAGGAACTCAGGTTTCATCCCGGGCCCTCTGACTCAGCCTTTCTGGTCTCTTCCTCTCTAGTCTCCTGGCCATGCGCTTTCCGTGCTATAGCCCTGAACGGTGAGCATATGAGCCAGGGCTGTTGTCGCACCCAGGTCTAACACCATGGGACTCTGTCAGAGCAGCTGTGATGTGGGGCCAGTGCTCTGATCTCTACTGCACTTCTTAACTTGATCCAAAGTGGACAAAGTGGTGCCAAGAGAGACTATAGCAAGGACAGGGTGGGCAGTGACAGTGAAGGATCCTTCCAATCACTCCACAGGTGTCCAACAGTGGACATCATGCGTCAGACACCAGAGGATACAAGTCGCTAGCATGTTCTGGCATCCAGGCCCCCACAGAGATGCGCAGAAAGTGCTACCAGTTCCCAGGAGTGGGGACCCTGGGGCCTTTGCACTGAGTTACTGCCTTGGCTCTTTTTCATTATTTATTTTGAGAGAAGGTCTTGCTGGGTCACTAAGTTGCCCTGGAAGGTTCCAGCTTATGACTGTCCTGCCTCAGCCTCCCAGAGTGTGGGTTGTGTAACTGAACATTTCAGTGTAACAGTTTCAGATGAGGATTGATCCAGCAACTCAGAACTATCTGCTAGGAGTCCTCCTTCCATTTCTGTTCTCTGCTGGCCACAGGGCTTCTCCATTTGGGGGGTCACAAGTCTCAGCTGCTCAGATGGTATCTGTTTCCATTTGTAGCCCAGTAGAAAAGTATCAATATTTCTTGGGACCCTCCTTAAAGATTCAGAGATTCTTTGATTGAAACATCTTGAGGTCCTAGATGTGCAGCCTTTAGGCCACGCCCACCCCAGTCACTAGCCAGGAGCTCCAATGTGGCCTTCACTGGGCCAGGTTCACATGGAGGTGAAGCCAGAGGCGCTGCAGAGCCTCTGCTGCTCTGTGGGGACCAGTGCCTCCTGCAGGTTGCAGGCCTGAGAGGTGACTGACAGCAGGAAGGAAGGCCCCCACTCCATGAAGCCACATACCCTTGGGCATGTCAGACCCCTCCTGGGACCTCAGTTGCTTTAGTGCTGCATGAGCGGCTGAACAAGAGCCACCGTGACCTTTCCCTCCGTGTCTAACCCCAGCCCCCTCGGGCCACCTTTGCTGCAGGTCTCTGCTCCTCCCCCCTCCCCCCTCTCCCTGAGCAGGAAGATCTAACCTCTCTGTGACTCCTGTAACCACATTCCTCCCTGTGGGGCTCTGACTCCTCTCCCTAAGGGGCCCTGGGCTGCAGGAGGGAGGTTAAGAAGCCAGAGCCTCGAGTCCCTAGAGAAAGAGTGAAGTTTGTTTATCTCCACTCATAAAAAACCATGACAGAAAGAGGTCTAAAAGCTCCGAGCAGGTTACAGAGACTGTAAACAGTTTATGTGATGGTTTTTGGATGAAAATCTCCCAAAATAGAAGATCAGGAAGGTGAGATCCAGGGGTCAACTGGGAGCATCTTCCTGGCCCTAGAGGAACAACAGGGCTTCAGACATCTGAGTGGGGAGCCAGGCAGAGAGGGACTGGATGGCAAATGGCTGGAGTTAGGGAGGCGAGTCTGGGGTGGGTCTCAAAGGTCTGTGTCCGAAGAGGGGGCCGCACTTGGTTTGGGGAGAGTCGGAATCCCTGGGAGTGGCAGGGGGAGGGGTGTCCCGAGTTTGCTCTTGGCATTAGGAAGTATTCAACCTTAAAGGGGTGCACTGTGGCCTGGGAGCTCGCTGTGCAGACAGAGCAGAAACTACCGCCTGAGACTGAGAGCTGCCCTGGCCTCAGCAGCGATTCTTTAGAATTTTTAAAGCTCACGCAGTCATTCAACAGAGATGCATGGGACCGTATTATGTACTAGGCAGCGTGCTGGGCAAGCAGAATACAGGGATGGAAAAGATTCCCCGAGGAACTTTTCTTTGTAAATATGATTCCTACGCTCACTTGATGGAGAGCCAGGGCTATAAAGAAGTTCCAGCTGTTTGTGGAATTGCCTCCCCACCCCAAACCCCAAATCCTATCTTGTGAGGGCAGACTCTGAAGAGGATGTTCCACTGGTCAGGGGCAAGACAGGGACGTGGACAACCATGGCAGGGCCGCATGGCCAGTCTTTAGTTCAGTCCTGTGACTTTTCCACGGAGACTGTTAGCATCATTTGCTAACTTTGTGCGTCTCTGTTCCTTCATCTAAAAAATGGGCCTAAATAAGATGAGCCTTCACCCAATTTCTTGGACGGCTTCTGTGAGACAGCCCATGTAAATAAGTCTCCATCAACATTAGCACACAGTAAGTGCTTAGTAAATGTCAGGTATTATCCACTGTGATCATGACAGTGGTACGGTCTTCAAAGATGAGGGCCCAAAAGTGACAGGGAGATCACAGAAGGTTGACGGAGGGAGGAGCACTGACTGCAGACCTTGACGGGACCCGGCAGGCGCTCTGCCGTGTGCGCTGGCTGCGAACACTAGTCCTAGACGGAGGGGCAGGTAGCAGGAGCAGGAGGCTCCTGGACAGCGAGGAAGCTGGCAGACTGGAGTCCAGTTCTCCTGGTGCCCCGAAGCCACAGACAGACACCATCTCTGTTCCTCATGCAATTTTTAAGTAGGGTGGGGCATTTGTTAATGTGAGGAGCAGGGTATTGTAGACAGTAGGGTGTCATCTAGTTTCTGTCCAGATGGCGCTAGCCAGGAAGCAGCTGCCTGCTCTCAGGCTGGTCTGTAAAGAAGCCACTGTGGACCTGGCCTGGGGTCCACAATTATAATCTCAGCACAGTGGGAGGCCGAGGTAGGAGGGTCACAAGTTTGAGCCTAGCTGGGCAATGAAGGTCCCTACGAAGATCCTGAGTTCCTTTCCCAGGCTGGAGGGAAGATACGGAGGGAGGGCAAGAGAGGAAATCAAAGGGAGAAAGACAGGACCCCCCAGCCCACTATGGCCCTGCCATGGGGTTCCAGGGAACTGGGGCCTTGACATGCATCTGTGTGAATTTAAATAAACTTCAGACTAAGTAAATTTAGTGAAATGTATTCTTCCTTTTTTAATCTCAACCCTGTGTCAGTTTTGCTTGCTTTATTAGTTTATTTTTATCAAACTTGATTGAGTGGTCTGTCTTTGTACTTAAAAGAATTTTATAAAACTCCCCTTCAGTTTCACTTCTGCGTGAAGACAGAAGTGTCAGACAGGTGGCTCACCTGTTTCTGAGCATCTGCCCAGCACTGTGGCCTGAACCCCCACCCTAGGAATCCCTGACTTCAGGTGCCTGCAAGCTGCAGTACTCGACTCCGGCCTGCCCAGGTCTGAGTGCCCGTACGCCAAAGGTCCCGCCATCCCCACCCTCACCCCAGCTGTAGGCGGGCAGCACCTGTTCCCTGCCCCCACCCATCTAAGGGAAGGAAGTGGCCCGGATTGGCCCACAGGTGGCGACACCGCCAGACGCCCTGCTGTGTCTGCTAACTGCGGCCGCTCAGGCGAGTCGCCTGCCCCGCACATCAGCAGAGGGAGCTCTAGGTAGCAAATAACTTTTCCTCAGACCGCAGCTTCCTGTAGTGAAGGGCGGCAGACGGTGGCGGCGGCGAGAACAGGCTGGGGTCCCAGGTGGAGCTGGCGCTCACCCCGGGGGCCAGCGGAAATCCTGTCAACTTGCAGGGATAGGGGGCAGTTGGTGGGCGCTGGAGGGGAGAAGAGAAGGAAGAAACCTCATGAAAAATCTCAGAAACCTGAGGCAGCTCGAGGGCGGGAAGATCTGACCTCTCTCTCTGAGCCACACCCGGAGCCTGAGGTCTCAGAACCTTGACAGGACGCTGAGGTCCCTCTGCTGTGCGAAAGCGGGCGCGCTCCCGCCCCATCTCTGGTAAGCTAGGCGGGTGTCTTCCCCTTTCAGGTTCGCCGGGCATGCCCAGCTTCCGATGCAGCCACTGACTAACATGGCAGGGAGAAAGTCGGTGAGGAGTAAAGGTGCTCACTGCCTATCTGCTCGGTGCCTCCACCTTCCAGACTGTACGCGATCACGTCCGCTAAATATTCCACTCGCTAGACACCTCAAGAGAGGCTCGGCGCGAGAATCCACGGGAATCCAGCCAACACTCGGACGCACAAACCAAGGCGAGGAGGCAAATCCGTGCACCAACGAGGGGTACCCGAGAGCAAGGAGGACGTGAGGAAAACAGCGCCAGAGTGACAGACAAGACAGGACGTATTTCAGTGGGCTGCTCAGGGGCAACCTCATCCAGCCAAGGCCGCTGGGACACTGAGTGACCTTCAGGTGAAAGGCAGCTGCCAAGGAGGCTGATCCCATGTGCACATGGGTCGGCTGAGCAAGTCAGTCAGTGTGTTTTGTTCCAGTGCGCATAGCTGCCATCGGGATCTAGAAAGGAAACACGCTGAGGTCCTCAGGCCGGGGTTTCCTCGCAAACAACAGTCACTAAACACTCAGCTGGCTGTGCAGGTGTGAAGGGTCTAAGGCAAGGTTCCCAGCAAAGCCCAAAACCCACTGCACTGACCAAAAGGAACCGAAAGCAAGAGATGGGTTGAATTTTAACATTGTTTTGTCCAAATACCTTTTATTTTATTCTCTCTGATCTCCTCAGCCACTCCAAGGTTCTCTGTCACAGGTGCTGCCCCTCAGCCGCTCATCTTCACCTTCAGGAGCGGCTCAGCCCCGTGACCCCAGCCCCAGCCCCACCTGTCCCCACTGCAGCCCACGCTGCACCTCAGTTTCTGCCCACTCCGAGCTCTGCCACCTCCTCCAGTGTCTCTTGAACCTTGTCATTTGGACACGCAAGGACTTTGTTGTAAACCAGCAAAAGGAAATTTGGAATTTACTGGAAGACTCTCTGATACACCACAGTCTGCTAGTCATCTCTTGGGCATTCTTCCCTTCTCACTGGATAAAACATTCTGATTTATGTGAAATTTTAGAATGATCATGCCCAAGCCCAAAGGGATGGCTCCCAGCTGCCCTATCGTTAGTTAGGAGTGATCTGAGAGGAAGGCAGGTGACACTCGTAGAGCTCCCAATGGTACTGGGGGAGGGTGCTAAATAAGTTGAGGAGAGTTCCCTTTTCACCTCTCATTATTCCCACTCTCTCCTCCTGAAATGTAGAAAAAATAGCTGGAGGTCCAGCAGCCACCGTGAAAACGAGGCCAGGGCTGGGGTAATGAGCCGGAACAACCGACACGACCTGGGTCCCTCATGCCTCTGTCAGCTGCTCTGTCTGCCCCACTTGACTGTTCCCTCACACTCTTTCTTCACACTGACTGGCGCATCTTCTCTTCAGCAAGACAAGGGTGACTGCCTGAGTGTGGCTCACCCGTGTGTCCGCCTCTTGCCCTCTCGACCCCCGCTGAATACAAGCGCCATCTCTCAGGTGAGGCATCCCTGCCTAGCGCGGTGGGTTCCAGGGGCCCAGTCAACACTGCCAACCACCTTTACTCGGTTCTAGTATTTTCTACAGGGCACCCCCCACCCCGCTCTGTCGACACACCACTCCCTCCACCTCATGGCTTTGTTAGTGGCACGCACTGGATGACAGCCGCCCAGAGCAGGCAGGGTATGTCTCCACCTAAGGGTGTATTTGATTTTTCTCGACCAGGGAGTGAACCATAGTCTTGCTTGTAAGGCAAAGGCAGCTCAGCACTGGGTCTGCACCATACTGGGCTGAACTGCTTGCTCACCCAGGGTGTCGGCTGCAAAGTCACAAGAGAGACAGGACCCCACGTCAGCCATGAATGTGGAGACCAGGGTCGGGGGTCGCCGCACAGCCCCAGAGGTCAGGGCAGACCACTCTAGAAGAGACTCAGCACTGAACCACCTGGGTATGAACCCATGTCTGCTTCTTGCCGAGTCTGGGGTCCAGAGAAGTGGTTTCACGTTTGTGCTTCTTTTTCCTCTGCAAAAACTGAGGGAGCATCGTACCCACCAGGCCACCATGGGAATTAGACAGATGAATTCATGTTTAAAAAACACATGTGCAGCAGTGCTGAGCATGTGGTCATACCAAGTACAAAAAATGAGGACTATTAAAAAAAAATGAGAATTTCATAAAATAAAAACATGTATGTTTGAAGAAATCAATACACTTATTTTTCATAGCAGGTAGATAAAGAAATAAAAATAAGTCAGGACATGGAAAAATTGCATAGTATAATCTACAAACTCAATTCAATAGATTTGGAGAAAAACAGATTTAGAGACAGAAAATAAATACTGTTTTTGTAAGAGTGCATGAAACTTGTTACACAAGTGGACATAAAGAAAACTTCAACAAAAAAAAGCGATTTTTCAAAAACAGATTTAGAGACAGAAAATAAATACTGTTTTTGTAAGAGTGCATGAAACTTGTTACACAAGTGGACATAAAGAAAACTTCAACCAAAAAAAAGGCGATTTTTCTCAAACCAAGTTCTCTCCGATCATAATTTAATAATATTAGAAATCTTTCATTATTTCATTTAGTTTTAATAACTTGAGAAACACAATCTTGGATAACTAAATACAATCTTTTTTTTTTTTTTTGAGACAGGGTCTCGCTTTGTAGTTCAGGCTGGCCCTGAGCTCACTATGTAGCCCAGGCAAGCTTCAAACTCAGCAATCCTCCTGTCTCTGCCTCCCGAGTGCTGGGATTACAGGCATGAGCCACCACGCCGGGCACTGTGGTATGTGGTATTGATGGCTGGTGGGCGTGAGTCTCCACGCCCAGCATTGTATGTGGCTACCGGGGATTGAACTCAGGACCTTGCGCTTGCAAGGCAGGTGCCGGAACCACTGAACTAACCCTCCGGCCCTAAATACAATCTTTTAAAAAGCAATAAATGAGAAAATTTTTATACCAAAGTCTATAGAAAATAACAAAAGCTATAGTTAGAGGAAAATTAGTAGACTGCAATAGATCCATTATAAAGAATGACTAATAAAAAATAGTTTGTTATATACCTGAGGGATTAAACTAAGAACAAAGTAAACAAAAAAAAGTTATACATAGAAAATTAATAATGATAGAAGCTGGATTTAATGGAACAGAAAGCACAAACAGCAGAAAATAAAATACATTTAAGATATCTTTTGGCAGTGCTGAGATTTGAACTCAGGGCTTTTCATGTTAGGCATGTGTTCTTCCATTAAACAACATCCCAAGATCCTCAAGTAGCTATTTCAAAATACTGTTACTTTGAAATACTGCTATTTCAAAAGATTGAATCTCATACAAATTGGATTTAATAATGGTGAAAATATAGCTACATTAAAAAAAAAAAAGAAGACAATCACAATTACCAGAGTGAAGGAAGCAGAAGAGAAAATACCACATGCAGTTGTATGGGAGTATACTTGACAATCTAGATTAAATGCCTGATTTCTTGAAAACATATAAAAATTACTCACAAGAAGGCAGAACACCCGGGGCAACCACTTACTAAAAAAAGATGATTTACCACTGAAAAGATCCCCATAACAGAAAGGTTGCAGTTGAACTGGACATCAGTTTATATAAAAATATTTGCTCTGTCGGTTACAATTTCCAGTCCTATACACTGGCTTTCAGACTTGACTGCCTGACAGAAACACCCGGCCAGCCTTTGAAAATGCATAATGTCTAAGACTCCACCAGAAATTCCCCTTCCATCAGTCAGGGGTGTGGAAGACACAAGCATCAAACCCAGCTTTCCCCATAACTCTTAAGCAGAGGCCAAGATTAATGACTTCTATCTTAAGTAATAGAGAGCTTCTCAATTATTTAAAAATCCAGTTTTGTTCATAAAGTCTCTGCCTAAGCCATTGTTTCCACGAGTTTTACCTAACCTGTTTTCCAGCAGATTTATTGTTTCTGTTTTAATGTTTAAGTCTTGAATCCACTGTGAATTTAGTTTTGTACATGGTGAAAGAGATAGGTCTAGCTTTAGTTCTTGGCAGGTTAAAGCCCAGTTTTTCCAGCACCACTTGTTAAAGAGGCTGTTTTCCTCCATTGAGGATGTTTAGCTCCTTTGTCAAAGATAAGGTGACTTAGTGTATCTGGAGTTGTTTCTGGATCTTCTAGTCTATTCCACTGGTCCTCGGGTCTGTTACTTTGTCAGTACCACGCAGTTTTTAGCACAGTGGCTTTGTAGTAGAGTTTTAAGTTGGGGATTGTAATACCCCCTGCCGTGTGTTGTTGCTTAGAATTGCTTTTGCTATTCTAGGTCTCTTGTGGTTCCAGATGAATTTTTGGATTATTTTCTCTATCTTTGTGAAGTATAGTGTTAGAATTTCAATTGGAATTACATTGAATCTATATAGCACAAGAACTAGCAGAAAGAACCAACAAATGGGATCTCATCCTACTAAAAGGCTTCTCCACAGCAAGAGAAACCACTGGCACCGCTAAAAGACAACCAACAACATGGGAAAAAGTCTTTACTAGCTGTTTGTCAACAAAGGGCTATTATCTACAATATATAAAGAACTTAAACAAATCAGTCTCCCCAAGTTTAAAGACCCAATTCAAAAATGGGCATTTGTGGGCTGGAGATTTAGCTCAGTGGTTCCAGTGCCTGCCTCATAAGCGCAAGGTCCTGAGTTCGATCCCGGTAACCACATACAATGCTGGGCATGGTGACTCACACCCACCAGCAATCAATAGCACATACCACAATGCCGGGCATGGTGGCTCAGGTCTGTAATCCCAGCACTCAGGAGGCAGAGGCAGGAGGATTGCTGTGTTCGAGGCTTGCCTGGGCTACATAATGGGCTGAGAGCCAGCCTGAACTACACGGCGAGACCCTGTCTCAAAAAAAAAAAAAAAAAAATGGGCATCTGAAATGAACAGACAATTCTCAGAGGCAGAAGTCAAAGCAGCCAAGAAGCATATGAAGAAATGTTTAACATTACTGGTCATTCGAGAGATGCAAATGAAAACAACACTGAGATCTCATCTCACTCCATCAAGAATGGCTACTATTGCAATCAACCAATAGTAAATGCTGGAGAGGCAGGAACCCTTTTCCACTGCTGGTGGGATTGTAGACTTGTACAACCATTGTGGAGATCTGTGTGGAGATTCCTCAAACTAGGACTAGAGGTCCCATTCAACCCTGCTAGTCCCCTGCTAGGAATATACTCAAAGGAATTTTAAAAATCACATTGGGAGGACATTTGTACACCCTTGTTCATAGCAGCTTAATTTGCAATAGCGCAATCTTGGAAACAACCTGAATGCCCATCAACTGGAGACTGGATAAAGAAGATGTGTGTGTTTTTTTTTTAATAAAATGGAGTATTACTCTGTCATAAAGAACAACAAGATTCATTAATTTACGTGCAAATGGATACACCTTGAGGACACACTAATAAGAGAAATAAATAGATCACAGATCTGCAAATACCGGATCTTTTCTTTGGTATGAGAACCTATAGAGGTAAATGAGTTCTGGTATGTATGATAGTTTTTATAAAATAGGAAATATCCAAAGGGAATTTGGTGTGGGAACATAATGAGGGGAAAGAATAAATATGATTCCGAAAGAAAGTAAAAGAACATGTATATAAGGAGTGGGTAGGGATGTGGGTAAAAATGAGAGGTAACTTGTATCCTATACTGGTACAAATTCCCGCATGTTGTGTGTGATTGTGAGCTATATATAAATTGTACCAATAAAGAATTCAATTAAAAATTCCAGTTCTGGTAAAGAGCATCAGAAAAGTATAAATAAATTTTACAAATAAAGGTAAATCTCTTGGTTAAACTGTCAACATAAAAGTAATAACATGTTTATTTCAAGATTCAAGGCTGTTAACAATTAGGTATAGTCACAAAGGAACTATAAGATTCATATCACAGTGACATATGTGCACCCATGTTTATAGCAGCTCAGTTTGTGATAGCTAAATCTTGGAAACAACCCAAATGCCCCTCAACTCTAGACTGGATAAAGAAGATGTGTTTTTTTTAATAAAATGGAGTATTACTCTGCCATAAAGAATGATGAGATTGAGTCATTTATATTTATTAATCAGGACATACTCATAAGTGAAATAAAAAGGTCACAGATGTACAAATATATATTTTCTCTGATATGAGAAACTGAAGTTATAATTGTGTTCTAGAGTGTATGATTGATATTGTGAAATAGTAAATATTCAAATGGTAATGGGGCTTAGAGGTAAATGATGAAGAAAGAAAAAAATTGATGGTTAAAAAAAGGAAACTATGCTTGTGTATATAGGGGTGGGGAGAAGTAGGGTGGGTAGGGGAGGGAAAAAATGAGAATTAAATTGTGTCATATACTGGTACAAATTTTCAATGTGGAGTGTAATTGTGAGGTGTATACATAATATTCCAATTTAAAAATCAAAAAAATATTAGGAATAGTATCAACATAATCCACTAATTCCAACAGAGTATTTAGGATGAAACTGAGAAGTCATTTGATTACGTTGGTAGTCATTCCTAATAAAATATCCAAATATATTATATATATTTTAAATATATTATATATATTTAAAATATATATGCATTACATGGTTATAATTGTAAGATAATCACTGAAACACAATGAAGGCTATTAAATAAACAAAAGCATGCAAAATAGCAAAATGAGAACATTGAAATAATTACATAAATTTTTGCAAATACATTAAGAAAACAACATAATCTGTGCAAGTATTGGTTAAAAAATTAAATCTTTTTCCTACTTATGTGCTTGCATAAACACATAGAGCCTAAAGAATAAGCTCTAGTTTAAAGAGGCAACCTTACTAGAGTCAATAAGACTATTTGTAAGGTAACTCAAAACAATAAACCTATTAACTTGATAATCTTTCTTTATGGGAGGAAAACCAAGAAACGGAAAAGAGGAGAAAGGGGAGTAAAAAGAATTAAGCTGTGTTACATACGCATACAACCCCATGATGAATGTAATCTTTGTCCTACAAATGTGCACTGATAGAAATAAAAACTTAGAAAGGTCTCAAAAAATAATCTTTCTTAACACTCGCAGTAAAGACCTTGAATGGATTTGAGGGGAATATGCCATTTGTGACAGTACTAGATACAAAACAAGATGTAAAATAACACGAGAAACTACTTAAGAAGAAAAGCTCAGGAATTATGTGAAGAAAGCTATTTTAAAAACAAATTCAAAATCGCATCCAATTTCATCAAACAAGATTCACACAAATGGAAACAAATACTATGTTCTTGAGAGAGAAGACAGATATGAAGCACAAATATCACAGTTGTAAAATTAAATTGAAATCTCAATGTCAATTAAAATACCAACAGTTCACTTCTAATGGTGGGGGAGGGGGAAAGCGGGAGGATGGACTAAACAAATTCAACAAATGAAATGAGAAATGCCCTAGAACAGCTGTAAACAAATACACACGTGTGCACAAATGTACACATGACATAGGTATATTTGTGCATGTATGTATACACAGAATAGCCCATAAAGCAAAAGGTAAAGAAATACAGTGTGATGTGGTTAAGAATAGAAAAAATTGCATTCTATCCCGCTTATAAATTGGCTTCTCTGTAAAAGGACTCAAAGATGTTATCTGAATCCTGAAGGGAAATGTGGTTTATTTGAAGTACAGTGCTAACCCGGCTGATTTTCCTCTGGAAGAAAATAATACTAGGTACCTGCCTGATAGTCTGTACACAGAAAGTTCCCCATGGATTACAGACTTGAGCATGGCTAAAATGAAACAATGACAATTTTAGAGGAAAGAGTGCAGGGAAAGAAAGAAGAAGTGAAAGCAGCTCTTTACAAATAAACCAGAATTGGAGATGATCAGGGTTAGCTGATCAAGAAGAAAACAATTTTTTTTTTGGCTTTTTGGAGACAGGGTCTCGCTTTGTAGTTCAGGCTGGCCCTGAGCTCACTATGGTGCCCAGGCAAGCCGCCGCGAACTCAGCAATCCTCCCGTCTCTGCCTCCCGAGTGCTGGGATTACAGGCGTGAGCCACCACGCCCAGCATTATATGTGGTTACCGGGGATTGAACTCAGGTCCTTGCGCTT
>PVIC010036240.1:0-18711 GCA_004025085.1 Thryonomys swinderianus
AAAAAAAAACAAAAAACAAAAAACTTCTGAGGGTCCTGCCTCAGCCTCCCAGAGAGTGGGGATGCTAGGCGTGCTCCCTTGCACCACTGTGTAAAACAGCTTTTTAAGCATCAGAATCAAACCAAGCAAACTCCTGCAGAGCCAGCAGAGCTTGAGGTCTTGTGACTTCCCCAAGGAGCACAGCGGGCTGCTCCGTGCACCTCCACGGTGGGCTTCGCGATCACGGGCTCTCAGTGGTTCTTGTCCAACAGTGAGGTTGAAGTGCTTTTCATTTAAATTAAAAGTGTTCTAGGAAACAGCTGCATGAACTTGAACCTGAGGTTTTTCTTTCTACCAGGGTTAGGACGCTTGAGCGGAAGCTAGAAGCCAAGATGGTCAAGGAGGAGAGCGACTACCTTGACCTGGAGTCGGTGGTGCAGCAGGTGGAGCAGAACCTGGAGCTGATGACCGTACGCAGGGCTGTTGCTGGGCTTGGGGTGCTGGCCCAGCGATGGGGAGATAAGCGGGGCCACTGCTGCTGTCCCAAGAGCCACTACAGCATCCTGAGGCCCAGAGACCCTTGGGTGGACCAGGGTCCCTAGGTGTGGGAATCCCACTGTGCTGTGGGGCCCGGGCTCTGTGGACTGCCCCCTTCCAGAGGTGGGGGATAGGGCTGGGAAGTGGTCCTTTACACCCTCAGAGACGCGGCTTGTGTTTGTGTTGTGGGTAACAGAAGCGGGCTGTGAAGGCTGAAAATCATGTCATGAAGCTGAAACAGGAAGTCAGCTTGCTCCAGGTAACGAGAGAAAAGGTTTCAAGTGTTTCCTTTTTCTTTCCAGTCACATATGCGTGAGGTCAAGGAAAAATGGGTGTGCCTTGTGCCCCAGCAGTTGAAAACCTTAGAGTGAGGGCAGCGCAGGCTTTCTGCTCAGGCCCGAGTGTGCTGCCCTGGCTGCGTTGAGGGTCTAGGGCAAGGTGGCTCTGCACAGAGTGGGCGCCGAGGACACCCTGGAGTAAGGAGGTGTCGGGCTCCGTCTGCTCTAAGGAGCCTCACTAGACAGGAGCACCTGTTGGGGTGAAGGACAGTCTGTGCCTGTCCCCAGGGGTCACCCACATGGGAGCGAGCCTGCTGTGCTCTCTGTACGCTCACAGTCCTGACGCAGACCATGCCCTGCCCTTCGCAGGCACAGGTGTCCAGCTTCAAGCGTGAGAATGAATCTCTGCGCTCAGGCCAGGACGCCAGCCTGACAGTGGTGAAGCAGAACACTGACGTGGCCCTGCAGAACCTCCGCGTGGTCATGAACAGTGCGCATGCGTCTATAAAGTGAGTGCCGAGGGCCAGAACCCCCGGGGCAGGTGAGGCTGAGGCAAGGATGACGTGGCTCAGGTGCTGGGCCGTGGCTAGACAGGCAGCTCCGGGGGAGAGGCTGTTCGGTGGTCCTGACGCCGCAGTCCCAGTGGGCAACCAGGTGAACTTCTTAAATAGTTTCCAGCTGCTGTGCAAACCCAGAGAGTCACACAGGCTCCTGGCGCTCCTGCATGGTGTCACTGCCACATTAACACATATCACTCACAGTCAGCGGTGCTGCTTGCTGTGCAAGGAGCTGGATCCCGACATCCGAGGCTGAAAGGGCCACACATGACAAGCGATTGAACACATTGGGACCACACTGAGCACCCCAGAACCTCAGCGGCCCCTGTGATCCTGGGCTGAGGGTCCTGGGAACAGGACCACGTGGTTAGTCTGGGAAGGGTCAACATTCGGTGTATCCGCTGGATGTGTGCTGCTTCTGCTCTGTCAGGTGGTCACCCTGCCATCTGCACCTGTCTGCCAGGGGCTGAGCCCACGGTGCCTGGTGTGGCCACCACGGTGCAGCAAGGACTGTCCTGCCAACTCTGGGCCCCTGTGCTGCAGCCCTTCTGGTGCTCTGCACACTTGCAGGGACAGCCCCACCCTCTGCTCTCCTTGTAGGCAGCTGGTTTCCGGAGCTGAAACGCTGAATCTCGTTGTGGAAATCCTTAAATCTATAGACAGAATTTCTGAGATTAAAGACGAGGAGAACTCTTGAGAACACTGGGTGCCTTCAGCTCCCGGCTCCATGCATCAGATCCTACCACCGTCTGAGCACGCAGCTGCACCCCAACCATGTATCTTCCACCATAGTAAAGGATGAGCGCTGATTCCACAACCTAATGCAGTATTCTCGGCCACTGTTCAAGGAGCGGCTCCTGTGTGTCTCACCAGTGGTTTATAAACAGTCCTTGGTGAAATTCTACTTTGTAGATTCAATAACCAACTAGGAGTAACTTTTGTAGAATCTAGGAATTTTAAAAAGAAATATTAACCAGTCACTCTGCGGTATTTTCCATGGTGACCCCCAAACACCTGACACTGGAGAAAGCCTTCGGCGGACGCTCCTTGGCATTGTGAATCAAGGGTGCCGAGCGGCTGGGACAGGAACTCGTGCCTTTTGCTGTCGCTCAGTTCCTGGCTGATTGACAGCGCACACCATGTCCTTGGGGTGGCCTCTGTGCTCCGTGGCCTGACTGCAGAGGTGCCGCCTGGTGGGCACTGCCACCCTCCCACTCGGATCCACGGGCCAGGGCCACGCATTCCATTTAGGGAGCCAGCATTGTGCTTAGCTTGAAAAGCCGTTTTTGGCTAGATGCATTGGTCTAAGTGGCATTTTGTATAGTGATTTGTAGGATTCAGGAATGTGCCAGGCTGGTGCAGGTCTTGCCATCTCTTTTTCCTACCTAGGGGGGCACAGCAGGGTTTCCTGTGCTTTGTTGGCTATTTTCTATACATGGTTTTGTTTTAAATCGTTTAATTCTATATAACATTTTTGTTTAAATAAACTCTGAAGCTCACACATGTTGTGTTTTCATTCTGACTTGGGCCATTCCTTGTGCCGAGACCACAGAGCTGTCCTCTCACGCTGTGGCATGCACCTTCGTCCTTCTCATTGTGGTGACAGGTGCCTGGTCCTCCAGCCCTGGAGCCCTGCCCTGCAGGGACCAGCAGGTCAGAGACGGGGGAGCTGTGTAGCTGCCTGTTTTGGGGTCAGAGGGGTTCTGTGCAGGATGTGCACAGCTGCCCGGGGAACCCCAGAAAAGGGTTGCAGCTCCAGGGAGATCTGCCCCGCGGCAGCAGGGCCTGCGAAGCGGATCACTGGCTGACGTCCCTTCACTGCTGGCAGGACCACCACGGGTCCCTCGGCTACTCTGCTCAGGTGTAGCTGGAGCAAGGAGCTGAGCTCATCCTCAGTTCTTGTCGTCTGCACATTTGCAGTGTGCCATGGTGCCCAGTGTCGTCTCAGCCTGAGGCCCGTGTGAGCGGGTCCTGGCACAGGGTGGGGATGAGAGAGCAGGTTCTGAAGGAACCGGGTCTCCAGCTCGGCTTTCTGAAGCCCACCTCCTGGGCTCAGCTGAAGATACAGGCCCCACCCTACAGTTGCCTGCCGGCTCATTTCCCAAGTGCCCCTTCAGAGCCATCCTGGGGCCCGCCAAGCTATCCAAGGGCCTGCTCTCCTGCCTGCTGGTGAGCCTGGGCACGCTTATGAGGTCCCGCACAGCCCAGCCCAGGATGGATCAGCGTGACCTTGGACGTGGTGTGACAGGGTAGGCCGGCTCTGGACCCAGCCTTCCTTCCCTAAAGCTCTTCGCAGCTATGCGAATCGAATCGCTGATGAACCAAACCCCAGCACAGTCAAGGTAAGCCTCAGAAGAGGCCCCAGGCTCCAGCGCGGCAGCTGGCCCAGTCGCGAGCGGTACCCAGTCCGGCCGCAGGGGATTAACGCTGAGCAGCCTATCGCCCTGGCCCAGCCGCCCGCAGCTGCCGTCCCGGCGTGCTCCGTGTCGCAGGAGGCGGGACTTCCTGTGCGCGAGTTTATATTCGCCGCAGCCGGAAGCGTGCTGTCTAGGGTCGCCTGGGCGACAGCCCTTGTACTGGGAAATCTCTGCGCTAGGGAGACAAGCCTCAGGTGAGGACGGGGTGGGGCAGACCCCGCGCAGGGGATGCTGTTGGCCGGAGCCGGCCGGTGGGCCCGCGTCCTTGCGGGGGCTGGGCACTGGTGCCCCGCGCATCCTGTCTCCCTAGACCTCTTGAGTTCCCGTGGCCTGCACACGCGGGACCGGCCCTGAGCCATGCAGTCCTAGCCTCGGTTTCCGGGGTCGCCAGCGGCTTCTTAAGTTGGTGGTTTATGGAGTGTGGCCATAAGGGGAGCAGTGCCAGGCTGCAGCGCTGTGCCTGGCCACCCTGTGGCCCTGAAGTTCCCTTGGGAACTCTGATCATCTGCCTGTTGGAGACAGCCCAGTTGGAAGGGGAGGCCCTGCTGGGACTCAGGACTTGAACTTGTGACATTGACCTTTCTGCTTCTGAGCGACGTGGGGCGAGGCGGGGTCTGGAGAGGAGGTGACACCAGCTTCAAGACACAAGCTGTCCTTTCCTCTGAGGCCGGGCTCGGGAAGAGAGCACCAGTCTCACCTGGCGTGCCGGGGGGATGGCAGTTTTGCAGACCCTCCTTGCTAGGCAGTTTGTGGGCTGACAAGCTTTTCCCAGCATAATCGAGGTGCGGGCCTGTAGGACATCTGCTGGTGGCTGTTTTGTGTTATTGCAGATAGCAAGGGATGCCAAGGACCAGGAGGCTGTTAGTTTGGCTTTTGACCCCGTGTGTGGGTGTGCGCTTTTCTGGAATATTCTTTGCCAGTGCTTTATCTTCCCTGCTTTCTCTTCCAGCTCCCTTCCCGTTTAGACTTTGCTCCCCACTGTTTCTGAGGAAAAGCCTCCTCTCTGCTTCAGCAGGTGCTTGTGCTGTGTCAGACCCCTGCCTGGTGCTGTTCTGGCTGGAGAGAGGGCAAGGACAGATGGAGCCTTTCCCCAGGAATCCCCTTCCAGTGCTGTCCTGCGCTGTGTCATCTGGCAGGTGCCCTCTGCGTGTGTAGTCGCATATGGAGCGCTGGACGCCCCCGCAGCCAGAGCCATAGTCTAAGTTTCATAGGGACCAGAGCCTTGCCTTTGTTCACGGCCGCTTTGCCGGTGCCCTGCTCTGGGTCACCAGCTGCCTCGTCGCTGGGCCTGGGAGCAGACCAGACTCGTAGGCTGTGTTGCTGTCCATCTAGTCTTCGCTGGTGTAGTCTCATCACAGGATGTTGGGCTCTCTGGCAAAGCGAAGCACAAAGAAGTTCTTGGGTTGCAGGAGGCAGGTGGACTGCATGCAGCACCAGGGCTGGGCCTGTGCCTCGGTGTCTCTCTGGAGGGAGCCATGGCAGTGCGGGATTCAGGCACTGGTTTGCACCCTAACATTGTATGTTTTGGAGGCAGATGAAAGTCATGGACATAGATGCTGAAAGAGAAAAAATATCGAAGGAGATCGAGGAGCTAGAAAGGATTTTAGATCCCGGCTCCTCCAGCATCCCCGTGGACATCTCAGAATCGAGTCTCGATTCAGATTCTGATGCAGGTGAGCCCGTGCAACTGCCCCCTTGGAGTGTAGCTGGACAGCTGTGTCCCCCCAGCAGTCCCGTCCACCGTGCCAGTCTCTTCCCAGCCACAGAGCTGGTCTCACTCCTCGTCGCTTAGCTTCTCACTATACACACACGCTCTCCCCTGCCAACGGCCTGGGCTGAAGGTGAGCGTGCCAGTGTGGGGGAGGGGAGCTCTCGGCTCAGCCCATCGCCTGGACCTCAGCCCACCACCGTTCTCCTGAGCTTCCTGTGCACCTCTCTGAGTCTTCCGGGCCCAACCTCGCACACTTGTGTTTGACAGAGTCACTGCCTGCCGAGGACCTGGACGTCGCTGGCCCCCCAGGCGTGGTAATGCTGTTCCCCCACTGGTACTAGGTGTCCTGCAGACTCCTTTTAGTTTTTCTGCATCATAAATGTAGTGGGTGTTATGAAAACAAGCTGCCACAAAGTATTTATTCTCAAAATGAAAACTGGGCCAGAATAACCACTACCCACTAACAACTTACTGCCTGCCCGCCCGGCTTTACCCAGCCGGTGCTACCTCACTCGCCTCCTACATGCTGTGTCCCAGGCCTGCTGTGCCTCCCTTTTCCTGCTGGACGGTGGGGTCAGTTCTACTCGCCAGTCAGCGTGTACCAGTACCCAGGAAAATGCCCATCGGGACTCTGTGGGGCCAATGGTTACTAACCATTTCTTGTTTTTTTTCGGATTTTGTTCGGAGAGACTCTGGTGGTTTGCTTGTTTTTCTCACCACATCTGTCAGGAGGCTCAGAGTTGCCCCATCTGTTGAGCTACACAGGTCCCCTCGGTGGAACTGACGTGACTCTGTGGTCTGTGGGTGCTCGGCCCATTGCGCATTTTGGCATTTCTAGCTCTGGGCACAGAGCTCTGCAGGCAACTCCCTCCCCGTGCTGCTGGGAACGGGAGCAACGTGGGAGCCTGCTGAGGCCATCGCGAGCCGTCGGCTTCCTCACAACGACCCCGCCCCAGATGCTCCTCTCAAGTCACTGGACACACTCCCGCCACCACCAGGGTCACCTCTTGCCTCGGTGGTCTTGGGCCCAAGCTGCCCCCATGTCCCACAGCCCAGCAGCTGGTACATGGGCTCGTGCGGGCCGTGGCACGGGGAGTGCCCTCACGTGCTATTCCTCTCCTTAGCAGACAGAAGAGAGGTGGGGTGAAGCCAGCAATGATGAGGAAGACCCCAAGGATAAAGCGCTCCCCGAGAACCCTGAGACCTGTCTGCAGCTGAACATGGTCTACCAGGAGGTCATCCAGGAGAAGCTGGCCGAGGTCAGCTCGTTGCTGACCCAGAACCGGGAGCAGCAGGTAGGGGCCTCTGCGTGCCAGCCGCTCCTGGCTCCGAGTCCTACGTGCCTGTGCCTGAGCCCCTGGCCCCAGCAGGCCCCGGCAGCCTTGCTTCTGTCTCAGGGGGAGCTCCTGTTGGTCCTGTCTGGGTCCCACGGCCCCAGGGCTAAGGGTGGCAAGGGCCTGCCCCCCCACATGTACATTGGACACTTCATGAAGCCATACTTCAAGGACAGAGTAACTGGAGTGGTGAGTGGCCGGAGCCCTGTGCGGTCAGCATGGCATGGATCCCCCAGGGAGGGGCTCTGTCCCCACAGCCTGCTCTGAGGGTCCCAGCTCCCTTCTAGGGGTGACATTAACCTTCACCTTGAGCCCCCTCGTCCCTGGATGGGAGTCCACACCCCTGCACACTGACCTCTGCCTTGGAGCAGGTGGTCTGGAGTGCGCTTCTCTGAGGTGGCCCTGGGCTCCTGGCTCGTGCTCGTCACAGAGCCCTTGCTGCTGACTGCAGGCCTGTGCTGCTTGGTGCCCCTGGAGCCTCTGGCCACCTTGTGTTGGTCAAGTCATGCCAGCCCATTCGTGCGGCAGCAGCCCTGGGCAGAGGAGGCTGGAGGAGGGCCGGGGTTCTGGGCCCTGTCAGTGACTGCAGCCTAGCCCACCGTGGCACAAAACTGCATGATGACACAGGGGCCTCCTGCCAATGAAGACGCCCGAGAGAAGGCTTCCCAGGGAATCAAGGCTTTCGAGCAGCTCCTGGTGACCAAGTGTAAGCACCTCCCCTGGGGCCTCGGGTGGAGGGCCCCGAGGGGAAGGTGCTGCAGTTCACAGCCATCTCCTGTGGCCTTGAGCCCTGCCTTCCCTACCCTTTGGGAGATGCTGGCTGCCAGGGCCAGGCTGCCTCCCACTTCCTGCCTCTCTCCTGCTTTCCTGGGAACACCCAGCCCTGCAGGCTGTGCTGTGAGCTCCTGTCCAGCGTTGGCAGGATTACTTACTGGACAGAGGGTAGCATTTGGGCCTGGCTGCTGCCCACCCTCTGTCCATGCAGCCAGCCACCGTGCCCAGGGTGCAGAGGAAAGGTGAAGTGTGCACCCCGGGGACACACGATACCTCCTGATGTTCCGTCCTCCTCAGGGAAGCACTGGGAGAAAGCCTTGCTGAGGAAGTCGGTGGTGAGCGACCGCCTGCAGCGCCTGCTCCAGCCCAAGCTCCTGAAGTAAGTCTGGAAATAGTCCGTGAGCTTTCCCGAGGTCCCACAACCCTGGAAGGCTCCCCATGGCCAGGCTCCGCCTACCTGCGAAGATAGTACGGCTCCAGCCGCTTCCCATCCTGGGCTCCGCTTCCTCTGTGAGGATGGGGCTAGCTGCAAGGACTCTGGATCTGCAGATAGGGAGACCGTGAAACCACTGGGCACCCACTGTGCCACCTGGGCCACAAGGGAGCTCCCACTGGCTAATGGTGTTGGGCCATGTATTTGGAGTCAGGTCACCTGCACACCCAGTGTTCTGGGGTGCAACCACAAAGTCTCGGCTGACCGTGGCCTCTGGTCTGCCTCAGCACCGCATAGCCCAGAGTCAGGGTCCACACCTTTGGCATGGAGTCGCAGGCCAGGCAGCGTCTGGACACCGGAAGCTCCCCCCACCCGCCTGGAGGCTTATGTGTGGCCAGGGTGTATGGCCTGGTCAGTGGGTGGGGCAGTAGCCCCGCAAGGCTGTGCCATGTGACCAGCCCTGCCCAGGCCCAGCCCTGCGGCCCTCAGCATGGCACCATCCACAGCCCGCCTGCCTCCCTGCTGCGTTGCAGGCTGGAATACCTGCGCTACAAGCAGAGTCAGGCCTCCAGTGAGCTGGAGAGGGAGGCCCTGGAAGAGCAGGCCAGATGCGCCGAGCGGGAGATCCAGGACATCAAGTGAGCTGGGCCCTCGGTCTGGGGGGGCTTACAGGCCAGCATGGCACCAATGCCCTCTCCCTCCTTCAGCCAGCTCCCAGAGGAGGCCCTGCTGGGGGACAGACTGGACAGTCACGACTGGGACAAGATTTCCAAAATCAATGTAAGTAGGGGCAGGGCCTGGCCAGCCTCCCTTGAGGCTGAGTGTAGTTGGGCCGATAGGCTGTGTGGGCCCCAGCACCCCAGCCCTGTGGTCTGGCCACATGTGTATGTCCAGCGGTCAGGAGGAGCAGCATGGCCTTGGACCCTCCCTGTCTGACCTGAGGCCCTTCTCTGAGATGGGCAGTCTCAGAGGCTCCTGGCTTTGCCTCTGGGGCCAAGTGACCTGGGTGGAGTTTCCACTTTCTGCTGCCTTTGAACAAAGGCGGCTCAGCCCGGAGCCGTCCTAGTGTGGGGCCCGGGCTGGGAGCCAGCAGGCTATGCCTCCCCTGCAGTTCGAGGGCAGCCGCAGTGCAGAGGAGATCCAGAAGTTCTGGCAGAGCTCTGAGCACCCGAGCATCAACAAGCAGGAGTGGAGCGTGGAGGAGGTGGAGCAGCTGATGGCCATTGCCGCCGCACACGGCCACCTGCAGTGGCAGCTGGTTGCCGCGGAGCTGGGGGTAAGGACAGGGCTGGGCCGGACCCTTGGGCCCTCTGTGCGTCTGGTCCCGCCAGCTGTGTGCAGGCCTGAGTGGCTTCCCTGCCCCCCTGGGGTCAGGTCGCCGGTGCCTGGGTCGGCCAGAACTGCTGGGGTCATTCCTCAGGCCTTCCCAGGTCTCTCCGCGGCCTCCTGTCTTTAACAGCAAAGGCATTGGAGGCTGTTCTTCTGAGACGACTGGCGTGGAATGTTCTTTCTTAGGTTTCTAGAGAATCTGTCGGTTTGGCTTTTGCTGTCCTTTGAACTTATGGGTGGTTTTTTTGTTTGTTTGTTTTTCTGGTATTGAGCATCAAACTGAGGCCCTTGTGCTTCCAAAGCTTGTGTGGAACCACTGGAGCTAGATCTTAAGTCCCTGGCCCAGACCTGCAGTTTTCTGCGAATGTGGTTTCCTGTCTTTATGTAGATGTCCTGGACCCCTTGCCGTATTTACCGTGTTCACTGAGTTACACCCTGAGAATGTGCTCTGTAAATTCCCTCTTTCTTTTTCTTTCTTTCTTTCTTTCTTTCTTTCTTTCTTTCTTTCTTTCTTTCTTTCTTTCTTTCTTTCTTTCTTTCTTTCTTTCTTTCTTTCTTCCTTTCTTCCTTTTTCTTCCTTTCTTCCTTTCTCTCTCTCTTTTCTTCTCTTTTCTTTCTTTTTAGCTTTTTGAGACAGGGTCTCATTTTGTAGTTCAGATTGGCCCTAAACTCACTATGTAGCCTAGGCTACCCTTGAACTCACAGCATTCCTCCTGCCTCTGCCTCCTGCATGCTGGGATTACAGGCATGAGCCACCCTGGCCAGCACTGTGATATATGGTATCAGGGATCAAACTCAGGACCTTGCGCTTTCTAGGCAGATGCCGGAACCTCTGAGCTAAATCCCCGGCCCACAAATCCCCATTTTTGAAAACTACCACGTGCTTTGGGATAGAGCACATGTTTGCAGTACTAAACTTGGAAAAACACATTTTTTTAAAAAGCATGTTCTTAGCCAGGTTTGTGGTTCCAGCACTGAGTGTGACTGAGGCAGGAGGATTTCAGTTGGAGGCTGCTTGGGCTCCATATTGACTCCCTATCTTCTGGGGGCATGTTTTCTGCGCTGTGAGCCTGGGCTCTGCCAGCATGTTGAGTGGAGCGGGTTTGCCCTAGCCTTTGCCCTCTGAAGTGGGCAGCACGGGAAGTCTGTGCTATATTATATAGTGTAAAACTCAAGACCAGCATGAGGATCTTTACTGCCATTCACTGCCTCTGCCTGTGTCTGAGAGTGGTGTGGGACTGGGCTGGCTCGCTGTCCCCAGACTGTTTCCAGCTTTTGCAGTCAGCTGTGGTGTGGGCGCCTGCCAGAGTTCCTCATGTAAGGGGTGGCAGCTTTGGCCGACTGCGCCCTCCTTGTCCTCCTCCAGCCCTGGTGCTGCTGCTGGCCTGGCCACTCTATACAGCACTGGGCCTGGTTTCCAGGACTGCACAGTCAGACCTGCTTCCCCCGTCACTTCCTCCTGAGAGTCACTGCTGTCACCATCCAAGCCCAGAGCCTCGCCCTACCCAGACCTTGCTCCTTGCGGGCACCGGGCAGGCCACTGACAAGCTGGGGGTGCGCGACCTGGGGGTCTCGGATGTTCACGCATTGGGAAGCTGTCTGCCCTGATGCGGAGAAAGCACCTGCTCCTGTGTCCTGGCCAGACAAGTTCCGCCCACAGCGTGTCCCGAGGCGAGAAGGTCACTGTGCATAGGTGTGCCAGGGTGGAGGCCAGAGTCTTGAGGACCCGCGCTGTGCCTGGGAGAGCAGACTCAGCCCACAGCCCTCTGTGGTGGGCAGTGGGCCTGGGAGAAGGGGGCAAGAGGGGGGACAGATTAATCCCTAAGAAGCCCCTTCCCACAAGATGAGGTTACAGACCAGGCAGGTGCTGTTGTCGTGAGTTCTGCTTGCCGGCACACCCTACCGAGGGCTCTGGGCTCCATCCCCAGGACAGTCCCAGCAACCCATGTCACAGTGGCCTGGTGAGGTCCAAGAGCCAACTCTGGTGGCTGGGAGCTCGAGGCGCATGGGGCCTGGCGGCCTCTCCACAGGTTTTTGTCTCGTGAACTGGTTCCGGTGTCATCTGAGTCTTACAGCTTTTTAGTGTGCACAGCGGCACCCTCCCCTGCCAGCTTCATGGTCTGGGTAGGGGTCTGGTGTCCACCCCCTGGCGGGGCCGGAGGGGATCTGGCTACAGACAAGCTGCCCTTTGCCCTGGAGCACCCACAGTGGCTCCCGCACCCCTCTGAGGCAGGGCCAAACCCAGCCTCCCTGTTTGTTTTTCTTGGTTTTGGGAAGACCGGTCGCAGCGCCTTCCAGTGCCTGCAGAAGTTCCAGCAGCACAACAAAGCCCTGAAGCGCAGGGAGTGGACGGAGGAGGAGGACCGCATGCTCACGCAGCTGGTGCAGCAGATGCGTGTGGGGAGTCACGTCCCCTACCGCAGGAGTAAGCCAGGGCCGAGGCCGAGGGTGGGGCCGGGGCCTGCGCAGATCAGAGACCCCCACTGGCCCATCTGGATGGCAGCGTCTCAGCCACCCTGAGCCCCCTCTTTCCCCAGCTGTCTGCTGTGAGGGAGGTGGCATCTCTGCCCCTCCACCACTCTGTCCTGAACTGCCCCGGCTGACCCCTCTGTCCCTAGTTGTCTACTACATGGAGGGCAGAGACTCCATGCAGCTGATCTACCGGTGGACCAAGAGCTTGGACCCTAGCCTGAGGAAGGGCTTCTGGGCCCCGGATGAAGATGCTGTGAGTTGGTGGGCCTGGGGGGCATCGTGCCCCGGGAGGCCTGCCGGCTCTCCGGGTGACTGCGTGCCCACGGGGCATCGCTCATCTGCCTGTTGTGCCCTGCAGAAGCTGCTGCGAGCGGTTGCCAAGTATGGCGAGCAGGATTGGTTTAAGATCCGGGAGGAGGTGCCAGGTAGGAGCGATGCCCAGTGCAGAGACCGGTGAGTGGCACAGGGGCATGTGTGGGTAAGAGGCGAGGCAACAGGGCTAGGCGTGATTGCTTGGGGGCAGTCCAGGGGGGCTTCGCCTGCTGGGGTTACCCAGCTGGGAGGCAGAGCTGCGGAGCCATGCCAGGGGTGAGACGTGGGCCACCGGGCACAGATCCCTAGGCCTGGCCGGCAGCTCCTCCTCCCCACTCTGCTCCTTTACCGCAGCCCACGCATCTCACGACTCCTAATTCACACTGTTCAGGGCAGTGGTTTAATCTGTTCTTGGAGCTGTGTGATCATCACCACAGACACCTTTAAAACTTCGTGGCACTGGGCACTGAACCCAGGGCCTTTACCCTGAGCCAAACCCCAGCCCTTGTTAATGTTTATTTTGAGACAGGATCTCACTTAAGTTGCCTGGACTGGGGTCAAACTGTAATCTTCCCAGTGCTGGCTGGCGGGTGTGTGCTGTCACCTCCAACCTCAACTTTAAAACATTTGACCAGCCCAGAAAGAAACTCTAGTCCAGTTGCACAGAACCCGGATCGGTAAGGTCCAGGCCAAGGTCTTGAGTAGACGCCCCTTGGGATGGTCAGTGAGGTCATGAGAAGTCCAGCATCTCAGAAGTACCAGGTCACAGCACAATCTGCCTTTCTACTTCGGGGTGGCTTTTTCTTGAGGAGAAGCAATGGGTGTGGAGAAGCGGGAGCCCTCGTGTGCTCTTAAGCCATGTTGGATGGTTTGTGGAAAATGGAAGATGCCTCAAAGTATTGAACATAGGACAATGCCCCAGACAATCAGCTAGTGTGAACCCAAGAAACGGCAGTCCGGCCCCACACACCTGCTGTTCAGCAGGCCCATTGACCCTGTGGGCAGACCAGGAAGGCTGTTAGACGCACAGTGGAGTACTGCTCAGCCTTAGAGAAGCCTGAGCCGTGTGTGCAAACCCATAGTGCATTCGGAGCTATCTGTGGGTTGTCGCATGGCAGGAAGTTCATTCTTGCGGGCACAGCTTTCTGGGTGGCATGGCCGGGTCTGATGGTGCCACATTGAGCCTTCGAGGAACCAGCAGGCTCTGGCAAAGTAGTCAGACCCCTTCGCACCCCCAGCAGTACGTGAAGGGCCCATTTCCCACACCCACTCCACGCCATTCCCAGCCGCCCTGTGTTGGCAGCCACCTCAGGGCCTCCTGGAGTGAAGCAGTGCTTCCGTGTGCCCAGTGTTGCTTCCTGGGCGGGCTGGAGGGTGTCTCCGTGCACCTGCTGTCCATGTGTGTCCATCTCTCTGGGGAGATAGCTGTCCAGTCCTCCAGCATCTGCAGAGCCCCGCATTGCGGCCACGTAGCAGCCTCGTCTGTTCTGGCCCAGGTGCTCAGCAGATGCCATGCCCGCCTGTGGCTTCTTTCTCGATGTGATTTGTAAACTGGAAAAGTACTCATTTTTCAAGGCAGGCTTATGTACCTGTGATGTCCTTGTGCTTTGGGGGCCATGTCTAAAGTCACTGCAGGAGCTGGACAACAGTGGGAGGTGTCTCGGTGTCTAAAACATCCCTGTGTCTCTGTGTTGCTTTCAGCTATCTCAGAAGATTACATGTCAGCTTGAAGAAGGGGCGATGGAACGCGAAAGAGGAGCAGCAGCTGATTGAGCTGATAGAAAAGCACGGCGTTGGTGAGTACGGGGCGTTCTGTTTGCTCTGGGCAGGCGTCACACCCGCGGGACAGACGGGAGGGTGTGCAAGGCCCTCGGGCTCCAGCCGGTGCCCCAGCTCAGCTCTGCCACCGTCCTGGTGGGTGCTGGGCTCCCCCAACAGACTTGTTTGTCTTAGCGACTGGTTGGAACCCAGGGCCTCGCTTACGTGCCAGGCCAGCCTAGTGCAGGCAGACGCTCCGGGGTCACCGCACACAACCCAGATGCTCAGTAGAAAGGCCGTGGCCGGCCTCGCCCAGGCACCCAGTCCCTGCCCCGTGCACACAGCTCCAGAGGTGGAGACAGCGTTCTCCAGGCTGCCCCGCGGGCGCCCAGCCACGCTGCCTGGACGCACTGGGGGCTGGGTTGCCCACCAGTGTCCTGGGCGTCTTCACACGAAACTGGCGCCCAGTTTCAGTGGCTGTGGGGCATTTCCCTGAAGAGTAGCTTGTAGATTATGCAGCCAGCCTTCTCTGGGCAGATGTTCAAATTAATTTTCATAGTCTGGCTACCAGGGAGGAGTCCACGAGTGGTTTTACGTAGACTTGGCCTCTTTATGACACTACCTTAGAGTAAACCCTGGCTGTGGACTTGGGCTTTGGGGTGACGGGGATACAGAGGCCATCATGCCCTGTCACCCCACTGCAGCACGGCCACGCAGCGCCGTCTGCCCCGGTGCTGTCTGGAAGTCAGACTGCGGCCGGCTTCTGAGAAGCTGGGCGCGGGTGTGATAGGCAGGTGGGGCCCTTAGGTAGTTGCACTCTCGGTTGAGTGTTGGAGCAACCCTGCAGGGCTCATCGCCCCCGGGAGTCAGGTGCCACCCTGTTGGGCGCGTGCTTCCCTTCTGCTGAGCCTGTGGGGCAGGGAGCCCTTGGATAGAGCCACCCTTCCCCTAGGGTGGTCATTGGTTGCCACCGAAGTCTCCCGTTGCGAAGCAGTTTCTATGCGGTTTTGCTTTTTAGGTCACTGGGCAAAAATTGCCTCCGAACTCCCCAATCGATCCGGCTCCCAGTGTCTGAGCAAGTGGAAGGTCATGACTAGGGTGAGGTGCTCGCCCGAGTTGGGGTTTATTGGGAGTCAGACAGGCCTGAGCCCCTGGGGACCTGCTGGGCAGGACTGGGTGGGGGAGGTGGCAGCACCTGGTTTCTGGCCCTGGCGTGTCTTCTCCCTGGGACCCTCCACCCCAAGGCAGTCCTGTCCTCAGGACCCAGCTGGCTGCCTGTTGTCCCCAAGTGGCCCGTTCCCCCGCAGAAGCAGCAGAGGGCGCAGAGGCGGCTGCGGCGGCCACGCCGCAGGGTCCAGTGGAGTTCCAGCAGCAGCAGCGGCGGCAGTAGCGAGGACAGTGATGGTGGCCGCAGCAGCAGCAGCAGCAGCAGCAGTAGCAGCAGAAGGAGCAGCAAAGACTCTGAGGCGGAGCTGGAGGAGCCCCGGGCAGCGGGCAGCGTGCAGCCGTCCCTGCAGTACGTGGTGCCCGACATGGATCTGTGGGTTCCCGTCCGGCAGAGTGCCAGCCAGGGGCCTGCAGCCTGCCCCGCAGCCCTGGCCCCTGGGGAGGAGAGCAGAGAGGTGCAGGTCTCCGGGGCCCGCAGCACTCCCTCGGTGGACACAGCCCGCAGCAGCCTGGAGGAGGCAGCCCTCGAGGTGGGCCCTGGTGGTGCCCTGCGTGTGTGCAAGGGAGAGGAAGGGGTGCCCGGGCGCGGGTCCGGGCTGGTATGGCAGGCTGGCCTCCAGCCCGGCCTTCAGCCACACTCCCTGGCCCTGCCTCTGCCCTGTGGCAGTCACACGAGTGGGCTGTGGTTTGCCAGCGTGTTTGCTTCAGAGCCACGAGGACGAGCTCCTCAGGGACGCACCGGGGCTGGAAGAAGCCCTGAAACGTGTGGCCTCTGAGCTGGGCGAGGGGACCGCGGACAGAGGAGCCGCGGCCGCCATGTCTCCCTGGGAAGGGCCCTGTCCATGAGCTCCGTGTGCCTCTGCCTTCCCCTCTGTCTTCGAGGACGTGGGCCCTGGGGGGGACGCAGTCCTGCGGGTCTGCCTGGTGGAAGTGGCAGGCCAGGGTAGCCCCAGAACCCCTCCCACGCGACGGAATGGTTTCCCGCGTGTGCTTAGGGCCTATGTAATGTAGTGTCCACAGCAGCGGCCTCGGCTCTGTGGTCTTTTCAGGGTGGGCAGCATCTGCCGAAAGTGCCCCTGGAGATGGTGCGGAGGGTGCTCAGGACCAGCACGGCGACCGGGACCCACGCGCTGGTGAGGCCTCACGTGTGAGCAACCCCACGTCCCACACTGCGTGGGTGGAGGCAGTGCAGGCACTAAACCCCTCCTCAATCCAAAGCCCACACACCTGTTTCCTGCCCACAGAAGGAGAGGCTGAGGCAGCCACCACTGCCTGGCTCATCCCCCAGGCCTGGCCCTGGTGGCAGCGAGCCTGAGCCCCACCTGCGGCAGCTGTGGTACAGAACCTTCCAGAACAGGCAGCACCACTGGAGACGCGCCCTGCATCGGCGGCTCCTGGAGCGCAGGCTGCTGCTGGCCGTGACGCCCTGGGTGGGCGATGTCACCCTGCCCTGTACACAGGCTCCCCAGAGGCCCATGGTGCCGTGGATTAGAGGTGCCACCCTGCTCGGGGACCTGGCGTGGGGGGGGGGACACGCCACCCTTGACGCACATGCTCTGAGGGGGTCTCTGGCGGCAGGTCATGCGCCCCAGGCGGACTCTCCCCCCCTTGCTGTCTTCTGGGTGAATGGATGTGGGGGGCTTCCAGGGACCCGCCTCCATCCCCCTGTGGCCCGGGGGGCTCTCAAGTACCCGGCGTCCCTTCGCACATGTGCCCTTGTCCCCCAGCTGATGGCGTCCGGACACAGCTGGAGCGAGTGCGCCTGGCCAGCACGCCCGTGTTCACGCTGTGCATGCAGGTGAGGCCAGCACGGGGACGGCCGCCCTCTTTGGCGAAGAGCTGAGCTTCGCAGTGGGCTTCTTCCCTGCGTTGCTTATTCAGGGCTCTCAGTCCTGAAAGGGTCTTGTGGCTGTACTCCAGCAGAGCGGTGTGGAAGGGGCAGCTGGCTTTTGGGCACCCCTTGCCCCCCAGGGTGAAATGGCATCCCGGGAAGGGGGTGGGGACCCGGAAGGCCTGTGCCGGGCCTGTCAGAGGGAGGGAAGTCGTGGGACTGAGCGCAGAGCAGCCGGCATCAGGGCCGCCCGCCCCCTGCACATGTCCGTGTCTCACCCGCTGCCCCCAGCTGCTGCAGATCGACACTGCCGGCTGCATGGAGGTTGTTCGGGAGAGGAAGGCCCAGCTGCCCGTGCTGCCCCCACCTGGTACCCGGGGTCCCCTGCCACGTCCTCTGCAGGTGATGGGCACTTGGGGTGAGAAGTGAGGGTGGGGGCAGCCCCAGGCCTGGCTTCACTCTGTTGCATGTGCTCTGGAGGGGGGGGCACGAGTACTGAACCCGTGTTCCCCGCTTCCCCTGCCACACAGTACCCAGGAGCTGGGGCGCCAGATTCACACACAGGCAGCCAGCGGGAGGCCTCGCCCCAGAGCCCTGTGACCTGGGCATCAGCAAAACTAGCTTCACTAGTTTTCTGAGGATCACGTACAACTTTGGTTCCTACAGCCACCAACCCACGATGCCCCGATTGCACAGATACGCTGTGCCCGAGGAGCCAGTGAGAGGCGCTATACTCAGAGCCCACTGTACCTGGCACTCAGGGGTCATTGGTGGGGAGTGGCAGAGCCTGGAGGATCATGGTGACCAACTCACTCCTTCCTTTTCAGGTGCCCTCTGGAGCCCCGACCCTACCAGGTACCACCTCTGTCTCCCGTGGGGCTGCACCTGCTGTGCATTTGGGCCCTAGTGATGGTCACAGTGGTCTTCTTGCCAGTCCCAGGGCCAGAGACCACCGTTAGAAGGGCCAGCCCTGCTAGCTGCCAGTCGCCCCAAGCTGCACAGCCTGGTGGGGGCTGGGCCGAAGGCACAAAGTTGTCACGCAGGAGCGAGCGGTTGGCTGAATCTCAGGTCAGGGTTCAGGAGCTGAGCTCAGGCCGCTTGGGGGCCGTGAGGTAGGAGACCTGGGAGCAGACAGCTGGAGCCCCTCCCGGCCACACCAGGGCTCCTGTTTCTTTTTTCTTTTTTTCCCTTCATTTTTTCTTTTTTGAGACAGGGTCTCGCTTAGTAGTTCAGGCTGGCCCTGAGCTCACTATGTAGCCCAGGCAAGCCTGGAACTCAGCAATCCTCCTGCCTCTGCCTCTGGAGTGCTGGGATGACAGGCGTGACTCACCACACCCGGCACTGTGGCATGTGGTATTGATGGCCGGTGGGCGTGAGTCACCACGCCCAGTATTGTATGTGGTCACCGGGATCGAACTCAGGTCCTTGCACTTGCTAGGCAGGTGCCAGAACCACTGAGCTAAACCTCCGGCACTTGGGCTCCTGTTTCTTTTTTTTTTTTTTGCTTTTTGGAGACAGGGTCTCGCTTTGTAGTTCAGGCTGGCCCTGAGCTCACTATGGTGCCCAGGCAAGCCACCGCGAACTCAGCAATCCTCCTGTCTCTGCCTCCCGAGTGCTGGGATTACAGGCGTGAGCCACCACGCCCAGCATTATATGTGGTTACCGGGGATTGAACTCAGGTCTTTGCACTTGCAAGGCAGGCACCGGAACCACTGAGCTAACCCTCCGGCCCAGAGCTCCTGTTTCTTATGTCCAGTTCCACTTGTCACAGAGGCCTGCTGTGTCCCCGGGCTGGACACCAGGGCTCCCTGTCAACGTAGTG
>PVIC010036241.1:7207-18759 GCA_004025085.1 Thryonomys swinderianus
TGTCTTCCATTATCTTAATTTTATTATTTGGAAATATTTTTAAGCTACAGTTATCTTGGCCAGTGATGTAATTCATGGTATTTATTTCTTTCTGAAGAAATTGCTCTCTTAATTTAGGTATCATGTGGTGTTTCAATATTGTTCTGTTAGCTATGAGGAACATACTGTATTTTCTGTCATTATGGAAAATTACATATAATTATAATTTATTTTGAAGATATTTCATGTTAGTTCAGGCAGTACTTATAGTTTCATATGGAATACTTTAGTTTCAAGTACAACTCTAAAGTCAATTTGTAGTGACTCTCATAGAAAGCAAAATAGCTTCTCTCACAATTATTGCTTCTAATGCAGGGAGGACAAAGTGTTAAAATTTTGCACCTTTATATAATTTAGTTTGAAAGTATAAGAAATTATGACTTAAAAACCTTGAGTCTTAATCACCACAAGAAGAAAATATTCTTTCTACCTCTTTCCCTTCTTTGTTCCTTTGCTGTTTCATAAAGTTTTCTATATAATTAAATAAAAGTAGCACTCGTAAGACCTGTGAGCTCTTAGGGTTTAGATATAAAGTTTCCTTCAAAAATCTGTCTTGTGTGGAAAGTAACTGGGTTGTGAGGTGCTGTACTCATCAGTGCATTCGTCCATGGCTGACTTCAGTGGCTCGGGGCCTGCCTGGACTTGGGTTCAGGGCATGTAACCTGGAAGGATGTACTGTTGTCCCTGGTTTTCTCTCCACCCTCTGATTTCTGACTTCCATAGGTTGATCACCTTTTCTTTTGCCATGTTCCTCTGCCATTCTGCTTCTGCCTTGTACTGAAACCATGAGCCAAAATAAAACTCTTCACCATTAAGTTGCAGGTGTGTGGTGTTTTGTTCTAGTGAAGGCAAAATGTGTGAGAGTCAAAAGGAAAAATAAGGGTTAAAAAGTAAAAACTAAGGGTAAGGTAGTAAAATGAAATTAAGAGTGAGATGAAATACCCAAATTGCAACCATAAAATCTCATATACTTATTAAATTTTAAAAAATAAACATGAAGCTAAGCCTTCTAAATGATCATATAAAGAAGGAAATGTAGTAAGTTTTTCCATAAGGAAAAGTAAGCTAGTAATCTATGATAATAAGTGTTATTCCTGGCAGTGAAACCAGAGGGACTTTTCTGCCAATGGTCCTTGTAGAGGGAGTACTGTTTAGTTCACTGAACAAAGTCCTCAGTGATATTCTTAACCATTAATATAGAAGCTGTCATATGCTTTTTTTTTAATTTTTAAAAAAAATTTTTTGAGACAGGGTCTCGCTTTGTAGTTCAGGCTGGCACTGAGCTCACTATGTAGCAAGCCTCAAACTCAGCAATCCTCCTGCCTCTGCCTCCCAAGTGCTGGGATTACAGGCGTGAGCCAACACGCCCGGCTGTCATATAGTTTTTTAGTATTAAATCAAAGCACATTTGATAATAATTCACATCCGAGAGGATATGAGGGTGGAAAAGATTTCTTATACATATATATATAAAGTTTATATATATATATATAAAGTTCATATATGTAAAGTTTTTGAGAAAGGATCTCACTCTGCAGTTCAGGCTGATCCTGAACTCACTATGTAGCCCAGGATAGCCTCAAACTCATGGCAATCCTCCTGCCTCTGTCTCCCCAGTGGTAGGATTACAGGTGTGAACCATCATGCCTGGCTGATTATTTAATAATTTGATAGCTGGCAAGTGTCACATCTTTTATAGCAAGACTTTTCAAAATATAGGTTGCATGTACTAGGAGGTATTAAAAATTTAGCAAGTTGCACCAAATTTGAAATAGAAAAGAAATAAGATGTTGCTAATGGGAAATTATAATAAGATGTTGCAAAAATCAGAGTGTTTTGAGAAGCTTTTTGATATTTATTTCCATTTTGAATACTGGGTCATGATGCGACGATATCTATTTGCTACCGTGGGTCTATTTAAAAGGGCTTAGAAAACCTTACATTGAGGCAATTCTCACAGACTGTTATACTTAATTTTGGGGAAGTTATTGCTTGGCAGGACTTCTGAGCTTATACTCCTTGGTAAACACGTTCAGACCAGCGATTCAGTTTGAAGGCCCCCCCAAAAAAAAGTGAAGAGAAGGATTGTCATGTGGGGGGGGGAATGGAGATCACTAACACTTCCTCTGTGCTTCTACAGTGTGGTGAACAAAGACAGTCCTCCAGACTCTAGGATTGTCTCTGAAATAAGGAAAACTGATGTAATTAAACACATTGTTTAGAGTATGGAATCTTGGCTACAACCTACTTAAAAGTCCTAAGTCATCCATACAAATTAGCAGTTTTGGTTTTCTTTCCAGTGAAAATACTTTGCAGGTTCAGTGACAAGAAATAATGTAAGTATATAACTGTGATAAAATCACACCAGATACAACCAAGAAATTTATCTAGAAAACTGTACCCTCACTTTTGACAAGGTAAATGTTTCTAATATGAAAAACTATTTCAACTGTTAAGAACTTGATTACTTTTCTAACCATAGTTAGGATATTCAATCTCTTTCACTCTTGTAGTATTCAAAGCTGCAATTGGAAGTGTCTCAGAAAATATAACTTGAAACACACTAATTCCTGCATTCTACTTATCCCACAAGTAAAACCAAGATAAATCATATAAGTTGAGATTATAGTAGTACATGACATATAAGACTTATTTTAAATGTGTGTATGTACACTTAGTTATTATGAATCATCTTTTCCTCTGGTCTTAACTTATGTACCTACACTCTAAGGTCAATGACAATATTCCCCATTTTTTAAATAAAAGAGTTTATTTACATATAATTTATGTGCAGCGGAATTCATCCTTGTGTGTATAGATCTAACTCATTTTGACAAATGTATCCTCTATTATGAACTATCACAGATCCCAAGGTAGAGTAGTTTTCTGTAAGCACCAAAAGTTATGCATGGCCCTTTGTGGTCACTCTTGTTTTGTTGTTGTTGTTCTAGTCCTTGGAAACCATTGATCTGCTTTGGTCTAGTTTTGTCTCTTCTAAAATGACTAAATTGAATCATGTAGTGCACACCATTGTAAGTTTGTCCTCTTCTACTTAGCATATACCCTTGAGATCTATCAGTATTACTGTTTGTATTAGTTATTTGCTCCATTTTAATGGAGCGTACCACAGATTATATGTCTGTTGTATACAGCTCACATATGTATTTATCAACTGGTAGACCCTGTGTCTTTCTAGATTTTAGTGGTGATAATTGAAGGTGCTATAAGCCAGTAACCAATAAAGTTACTATAGGAAAACACAAAGAGTTTTCTGAGTTTGTTTTCTACCTTAGTTACCTTTGTTTACCCTGGACTACCTGCTAACAAAGACTGAAAAGGCCAGCAGAAAGCAAATTTGAAGATCAACTAAAAATCTATAACTTGGAAAGTAAATGCCTAGAGAAGTAAGGGTTACCTATTATTAAAAATCAGAGTTAGCCAAGTGTGGTAGCACATGCCTGCAATATCAGAACCCTGGGAGGCCTCAGCAGGAAGATGGTAAGCTTGAGTAGAACCTGAGGAACTTAGCAATGTAGGGAGACCCTGTCTCAAAATAAAAATTAAAAAGGGTTGGAGTTATGGTTCAGGATAAAGTCCCTGTGTTCAATTCCCATACCACACATACACAGAAATTATATAGAGTCCCTATTTTTATTTATAATTTGAGGTTATACATTAGTAATACTTTTAAAAATGGTGGTTTTTCAGTTAATCGAGTAGATTTGCATGTCACGTAAAAGTGACCTAGATTATTCTTTATAAGATGTACATTAAGAGAACAATTTTTCATTTATTGTACTGTTTTATTCCCTTGAATAAGTCAACAAGTGCAAACGCAGTGCTGTTTCATCTTTATTTTTATGTGTTTCTCAGATAAGAAAAGCACAATGATAAATTTACATTTTAATCAAAGACAATTTTCAGCCCATCTTTCCTTTTTTATCTGGAAAATCTCAATTATTTTGACTAAGGCTCAAAACTCCATCAATACAGTGAAAAGTGTTTTTCTATCTTAAGTGTTTAAATGAATTCCCCCAACTGAGTCAATTGTTAGAGCTATTTTGATGAAGTGCTGCTCTCTGTAGGAATTAGAATTCATATGTGTAAAGATTATGTGAATGATAATTAGCTTTATTATCTTTTAACAAATAAGATATTGTAGGTATTTACTCACACAGAAAGCTCTCCTGAAATGTATCAAACTTTTTGAAATAATGATGTGTTTTTCAAATCATGCATTGATGTGCAATATAAAATATGCACTTTTCTTGATCACTATAAATATAAAATTATAGTCCATGATTATAATAGAGGAAGTCAGGTCATACTTAGGAGACAATATTAAATAATTTAAAATGGAGTCACCCATTGGGGCTTAGCAAGATCAGCAACATTGTGTTTTGCATGATCACATAAAATAAGACCACAAAATAGCTGTTACTAGTTAGAGGACCTATAAACTGTAAAAAATGCCATAAATTAGGAAAACATGATTCGTGACTTAGAACTCAAATGAAGTTGCTTTTGCTCTGGAAATATAAATAACTGTGCCTATTATCCATAATCTCCAGTAGATATTACTCAGTCACACCTGAGGTGAACACTTGACCTGAAGAATAATAACCTCCATTGTAAGCAGCGTATAAATCTAGTGCTTCTAAAAGGAGAAGTGAAGGTGTCTTTGACCAATTATAATAGTAGAAAAGTGTCACGAACAAACCTATGTGGGAGAAATAATTGCACAATCAGACTATTACTGACTGAGGTTTCCTGTCTGCAGATGGACTTGAGGACTTAATTCTTGCCTTCATCTCTGATAGCAATGGGGTCTCCATCACATGCTGTGATGCTTCAGGGCAGAACTACACCAGGATCTACATAATTTATCTAGGACTATTACTGACATCTGCCCTGTCCTGTGGGATCTTCATCCACATAACTTCTCTAGGACTATTGTAGGTATCTGCCATGCCCTTCTGAGTCTTTTGGAATGTATGGAATAAAAGGTGCAGCAAGCTCAGATCTAGAGTCTTTTGCTGCCCAAAGTAGCATGGATCAGGCTCAAGTTCAGCTTCTTCTTTAAACCTCATTCATGCCTAATCATTAATTATTTTGCCATGGGCCATCCAACTCACAGGAGACTAGTACTTAATGCAAAGGTTCTAGTTACATTGCTTTCCCATTTTCCACAGAAAAGGACAGAACAACTAGTTTGATTAGATGTCAGATTTTCTAACTGATTGCTGTGGGTGGGGATAAGGAAAAATATGAAATAAAATGAGATAAATGGAACAATGTAGGACAACGCTATATTTGGAAAGTAATTAAGAAATCCATTTAATCAGATTAATTCTGAGGTGCTTGATAAATATCACATAACTGTGACAGCAGAAAAACCCTCTGCTGCAAGGACTCCATCCAACCCGTGATGCCAGGAGACCTAATGAGACTCTAGCATGGCTGGTATCAGCCTGAAATCACATCCATAGGATAACCAGTCCCACAATACCTGTTTAAGAAAGCTCAGCTCTGCCAAAAGAATTCATTGCTGTAGCCAAAATCTTACTATAGACTTCTGATGTCCCCTTTTATACAATAGTTATTTTGGGGGGGGGGAGTGGCTCAAGCCTGTAATCCCAGAGTTTGGGAGGCAGAGGCAGGAGCATTACTGAGTTCGAGGCTTGCCTGGGCTACATAATGTGCTCAGAGCCATCTTCAACTACAAAGCAGACCCGTCTCAAAAAAAAAGTAGTTATTTTAGAAAACTTGGAACTGTAAATAATCTCTATACTTTTTTGAGAGATTAGTCTTATACCACCTGGAAATATCTTCTCAAGGATCTGGAAGTGAGCAATTTGGAATACAGACATCCAAGGAGCTAGATTTTATACGTATCTGTCCCTGTGAAACAGTAAAAGCCTAACTCTAGTGGACATCTTACTCTAGTTTGTAAAATTACCTCCTGTCCTAAAGATATGAAAGAGTCTGGTCTTTTCCAAATAATCACCAAATAATAAATCAGATGCTCTAATCAAACTGACATACAACTTCCTCCCAACCCTCTTTTCTAAAACTGAGTTTATCGGTACATTTTACATAAATATTATGGTCACATTCAGCATTAAAAATTTGTACCTAGGGCCGGAGGATTAGCTCAGTGTTTCTGGCGCCTGCCTCGCAAGCGCAAGGTCCTGAGTTCAATCCCTGGAAACCACATACAATGCTGAGCGTGGAGACTCACGCCCACCAACAATCAATACCGCATACCACAGTGCCGGGTGTGGTGGCTCACGCCTATAATCCCAGCACTCGGGAGGCAGAGGCAGGAGGATTGCTGAGTTTGAGGTTTGCCTAGGCTACATAGTGAGCTCAGAGCCAGCCCGAACTACAAAGCGAGACCCTGTCTCAAAAAAAAAAAAAAAATTGTACCTATACATGACATGTCTTGATTCTCATTTACTCCCCTTTTTCCTGCCTACCCTACCATCCCAAACCCTATACACAAAAATTTTGTTTGTTTTTACTATCAAAATTTTTCTTTCTCTTTTTATTTTCCCTTACCTCCCTCTTTACCTTTCCCTTTGAACATTTTCTTACTATTTGAAAATATCTACCATACTGATGCCTTTAGTTTCTCATACTAGAGAAACAATACAGTTTTCATACAGTGGTATCATATTTATTTCACTTATGCCTATGACAATTTGCATATAAATGACTCAATTTTATCATTCTTTATGACTGAGTACTACTTCATTTTATTTATTTATTTTTTAAAAACACACATCTTTATCCAGTCTGCAGTTGATGGGCATTTGGGTTGTTTCCAAGATTTAGCTATTACAAATGGTGCTGCTATGAACACGGGTGAACATATGTCACTCTGGTATGAATATATTTTAATTCTTTCATATATATAGCTGGCAGGGAAACAGCAGGGTCAAATGTGTCCTCTAATCCTAGATCTTTGCAGAATCTCCACACTGATTTCTACAGTGGTTGCCCCAGTCTACATTCCCATCAATAGTAGAGAAGGGTTCCTTTCTCCCCATAGACCTACCAGTTGTTGGTTGATTTCATAATAGCAGTCATTCTTTGTGGAGTGAGAAGGAATCTCAGTGTTGTCATCTGCATCTTTCAAGTGATCAGTGATGTTGAACACTTTCTTCATGTTTCTTAGCTGTAATTACTTTTTTATCAGAGAATTATCTATGCATTTCAGATTCATATTTTTGAAGGAGGTCTTTAAGTTTGGATTCCCCCAAACCCTTTAGTTATTTTCCTTCAAAACACCTCAGTATATAAAAGCTCTCCTACCTTTTGTTTTTGGGGAATCAAGATCAATTTATCTTCAAATATGTCCCCTGCTGCTGTAGTCTCAATAAAATCTATCTTACTGCTTTTAACAATCTTTTAATTTTGTTACTCTTTGCGTGGTGTCAAGTGGGACGAGGGATATATAAGTCCAAAAACCTCAATGAACATGTTTGATATAAGCCTGCAAATTTGGGAGTGAGCAGTATATAAATGCTGTATAATTATCAGAAGGGGAAAGGGGAGGATCAAAGAACAGGAATAAAGAAACTCAACACAAAGCAATGCAGGACCCTTCCATTGATATGAAGACAGATCGTGGAAGAATAATAAAAGATCATATGTGAGGGATCTGGACAGAAGATTTGAGAAGAGCTATGGGGAAACCAGAGGAGTCTGTTGTCCTAAAAACAAGGGCAAGGAGTATTTCAGGTCAGCTTACTACATCTAATGCTAATGGCATTGTAAATAATACAAGGACACAGAATTGGCTGCTAGATTTAGCAACACGGTGGGGGAGCATTGATGACACTGACATCTCATCAGTGAGTTCGCAGGGTTAGAAGATGAACTTAGATGATGAAAGAATGAACAAGGGTTGAAGAAAGGGACAAATCTGTTGGAAAAAGAGGTAGAGAAAGGAAGATAAAGTACAACATGGGCCAACAGAGGCTTGGTTTTCTTTCTTTTAAAAATGAATATTAGAGATTTTAAGCTAATGGGCATAGCCCAGTAGAAATGGAGAAGTGATAATATGGGGCAGGGAAAGGAAATTGCCAGAGAATCTTTGAGAAGGCAGAAGGTACAGAATTCATAAATCAAGGAGTCCTAGTAGGTGGAAAGGCATTTTCTCCATTTTTAGAAGAGGGAAGAATAGAAAATGGACATCGATGTAGTAAGGTTTGCAGACTGGGTGATACAAAGATAAATAAGCTCCCACTTGATGATTCTTATTTTTTCCATAAAACATACATCAGGTCACCAGGTGATGAGAATGGGGGAAAATTGCAAAGTGAGGAAAGGTATAAAACAATTACTTTGGAGAGCAGCACAAAATTGGAAAATGTTTTTTTCCAGCTGCTTGTGTTTTGAACTCCCATAAGTGACTGTGGTCACAGTGTTATGTGACATGGTCAATTTACCTGAGCAACTGTCTGCATCAGGCTTCACCTGTTTGGTTAACTACTTGCTATTAACACCAACCAAATTTTGCTTTTTTATTTTTTCTCCTTTGGTGTGGAGTTTGGACTCAGGACTTTGCCCTTTCCAGGCACCAAACAGGATTTTATTTTCTCCTGAAATTTGTATTTTGGGAAACTATAAATGGATAGAAATGGTGTTTTTCAAAGAATGGAGCTCTTGATGAGATTCAAGATATCATTAGTAGGGATATTGAACACACGATTGAGAGAAGTGAAATTGTGACTGAAGAATGAAATATCTGAAATTTAGAGTTTTGGAGGGGGAGCAATTTCTGATACTAAGACACAGGGCCAAGATATAACCACAGTGTGGGTGATGGGTGTGAAGTACATCTGAGGTAGTCATATTAAGAAAGTGAGAGCAAGAAGGGTTCATCCTGTGAATATTGTTGCAATATAATGATTAATGTCCTTGAAAAGGAAGAATATAGGTAGAGAAAGGGGATCTGATAAGGACCATACTAGATGATAGCAAGCAAGAAAAAAAAATGGCACTATATCTTCAGGTGACTGACACAGTGAGGAAGCAGGAATGTGCTCTTATCCCTTTGAGTTCTTCAGTGTGGACTGCAAGATTCTCTACAACTAATCTTCCTTGTCTACTTCTCTCATCTTTTCTGGCAGCACTGGTTCTGAACACCATCCCAGTTGAAGCCACAGTGGCCCTTCACTTGCATGAGGAAGCTAAAGGATTTGGACCATGTCGCTTCTTATGGTTTAAATTCTTCTCCCATAATCAGTCCCTTCTCAGCTTTGATTTAGATATAATTTCATTCCTGCTTACACAAATTAAAGTGTTCCTACTTATATAATACCTTGACCCTTTTTTGTGTGATATTTATAAAATGTATTTAATGATTATTTTACATCCTTTCTTATTGTTTATGTTAGTTCTATGGAACAAGGGTGATTTTCTCCACTATTGTTTGCAGAAGCTAGTAGAGTATTGAGTACTTGGTAAGCAGCAAGTGGTGGTTCAGTGTGCAGGCTCTGGATTAGGTAGCCTAAGCTGAAACCATAACTCGACCAGTACCATTAATGAGATTTTGGGAAAATTACTTAACTTCTCTGCGCCTTTATCCTTTCCTACTCAATCTGTAAAATAGATAAATTAACAATCACAGAGTGTAGAGAAGATATGAGCATTAGAAATTTTATATCCATCTTATGCATTTACAATACCTCCCACAGGGTAAATTGCTCAATAATTGCTTGCTAAAGGATACAGTAAATAAAAATTCTCTATTTGGTGGTGATGTTTTTATAGAAATAAACTCATCATTTTAATGTTTGGTTTTACAAAATATATTTATTTATCTTTGACTTTGATTAGTACATGTAACAGGGTTTACATTCACTGTAGGGGATTGGTACATGAACATGACATTTCAGTTTCCTTCATGTTTGCTATATATACTGATTGCATTCCTTATGAAGATTCTGTACATGTACATAATACATCTTAACTCTTTTTAATTACCTTTGCAATTTCTCCCCCTCCATCTCTAGTTTCCTGTCCCATTTTCAGAAGATTTCTTATTCTTTTTCAGATTATCTATATTTTATTTTCTCTTTAAATTTTTTATACTTTGGGTTTCTCATACAAGAAAATCCATGTAATATTTATGTTTTGGTGTCTTATTTCAACTAACCTATCATCTCAAGGTGCATCTATTTACCTAGAATTGATTCAAATTCATCCTATATGACTGAATAGTACTCTATTATGTAAACACCACATTTTTTGTAACCATTAATCTGTTAATGGACTTCCAATATTTAGTTAATGAGTCATGCATCTGTAAACATGGGTAGATGTGCATCACGGTAATATGATGGCTTCAACTTTTTTGGGAACATACCTAGAAGGGGGATAGTTGGCTCAAACTGAGTTTTAGGTTTTGTGTTTTTGAGGAATCTTCGCACTGATTTTCATAGTGGTGGAACTAGTTTGCATTCTCACCAAGGGTATAGAAAGGCCCCTTCCCCTACAACCTACTCAGTACTTATTATTTTATTGTCAATAGACATTTCCAATTGTTTCTGGAGTAATGTGGACTCTCAATTTTGTTGTTGTTGTTGTTTTGACTTTTTTGAAACAGGATCTCACTGTGTGGCCCAGGCTGGCTTTGAACTCACAGCCTCAGCCTTCTGAATGCTGTGATTACAGAGCTGCACCACCACCACTCTTGGCTCAGTGTTGTTTCAATTTGTTTCTCTCATGGCCAGTAACATTGAACAATTTTCATGTGTTTATTGGCCATTTCTAATTCTTCTGAGAAATGTCTATTCATTTAATTTGATCATTTTTATTACATTTTTTTTCTTTTAGGCACCTAATTTTTTTGAATTGTTTGCAAGTTTTATATCTGGGTACTGTTTGCAGAGTAGCTGGCAAAATATTTTCCTAGTTTTGTTTTTTTCACTGTTTTGGTTATTTCCTTTGCTGCATAGGAGCTTTTTAATTTAACATGGTCCTATTTGGTGATTCTTAATGCTGTTTCTTGTGCAGTTAAGTTTCTTTTCAAAGTCTGTACCTATGCCTAGGTCTCCAAGAGCTTTACCTATTTTATCTTCTGAGATTAAGTGATTCTTTATTGACATCCAAGTCTTTGATCCATTTCTGTTTCACTTTACTTCTTACTGAGAGATATGTCTATATTTGATCTTCAGCATGTGTGGAACAAATTTCCCCAGCAACATTTGCTACAGAAACTATCTTTCCTCCAATGTGTACTTTTAATCTTTTTCAAAGATCAGATTAGACTTTCCATTTTCTGATGTCCCCTTCAATCTTTGTTTCAGAGTTCTATAGTTTACACAGAAGAGGTTTTTACCTCCTTTGTTAGATTGAGTTTTAGATATTTCCTTTTTTTTTAAATTGAATTCTTTATTGGTACAATTTATATACATCTCAAAATCACATATAACATTGGGAAATTTGTACCAGTATATGCCACAAGTTAATTCTCATTTTTACCCATATCCCTACCCACT
>PVIC010036242.1:0-18672 GCA_004025085.1 Thryonomys swinderianus
TGCTGGGCGTGGAGACTCATGCCCACCAGCAATCAGTACCACATACCACAGTGCCGGGTGTGGTGGCTCACACCTGTCATCCCAGCACTTGGGAGGCAGAGACAGGAGGATTGCTGAGTTCGAGGCTTGCCTGGGCTACGTAGTGAGCTCAGGGCCAGCCTGAACTGCAAAGTGAGACCCTGTCTCAAAAAAAAAAAAAAAAAAAAAAAAGACAAAACTATTCAAACCAAAACAATATTTTTTAAAAATACATGCATATATTTATGCATTTACTTGTTTGAAACTGTCCCAGGGAAGTGGAATTAAAATATTTATGAAGAGCGCATAAGAACTGACCAATGGAAGAGCGCCTTGCTCTTCTTGGAAGGAGACTGAGCATTAAAGCCAGGAGCTCAGCTGGACTCTCAGCAATGCAGAGTCCACCATAAAATCGGCAAAGGCCAACAGCCATGCAGAGCCCGTTACCCCAGCAAGGAGGACATGCATGAACCCCAGATTAACACAGAGCAGAACAATGGGATAGGTGGCTGCACAGCAGGGAAGAAGGCGAGATCGAGAAATCAGCCCCTGTTGCCTAGGGCTGGAATAAATATCTAAGTTGCTTCAGTCCTGCCAGCTGCTGTTCCATTAAACAACTTAATTTAGGATTGAACATTTTCTTCATATAAAGACGATTTATTAAACTTATAACCAAAAAAAGATACATTTCTACTTTTACAGTGCTCCCCCCATCAATAAATTGAACATAGGTAAAATGAAACATTGATTAGGTCTGAGATCCTGCCTAGGTGGGAGAGTTAGGATAATAAAAATCCCTGCCTCATTTAGCAGGCCTACTGTGTTCCAGGCAGTGTGTCAGTGAGCAACATTTGCTTTACCGATCTGAAAAATAACTGTTTGTGCTAAGTGCCATCTTTTGAATTTACATTAGAAAGCTGGTCTTGAAAGAGGGACATAATATACATCTAACTAGATCCTAGAACCTGAGGAATTCACAACAGTGTTTTCTTGCCATGTTCTCACATGGTGGAGAGGTAATTAAGCTATTAAGGACCTCTTTTATAATTCCGTTCATGAGCAATCTGACTTCATTATCCAAACACCTCCAAAGAGCTCCATTTCCCAATATTATCCAGGACAAGATTTCAACACATGAACTTTCAGGAAACCATGTTCAAACCATAACACATAAGAAAAGGGTTACAAACTAAGAGCCTGGTCATTGTTATTCATGGGCCTGAAGCACTGCCAGCCCGCGGTCTATGGGGAAGTAGATGGCTGCACTGATCTAAAGATTTGGGAAGATTTAGCTATCCCAAACTGAGCTGCTATGAACATAGGTGTGCATATGTCAATATGATGTGATTCTTTTAATTCTTTCGTGTACATGCCTAGCAAGGGGATATATACTCAAATGAACATACCTTGAGGACACACTTGTAAGTGAAATAAATAGGTCACAGGTATATAAATACCTTATCTTTTCTCTGGTATGATGTAAATGAGTTCTAAAATGTATGATAGATTTTGTGAAATAGAAAATATTCAAAGGTAAAGGGGTAGGGTAAAATAATGAGAGGAAAGAAAAAATATGTTCAAAAAAAGAAAGGGCTGATGGTTAGGTCAGTGGTTCTGGCGCCTGCCTCGTAAGCTCAAGGTCCTGAGTTCAATCCCCGGTAACCATATACAATGCTGGGCGTGGAGACTCGCCCACCAGCAATCAATACCACATACCACAGTGTCAGGCGTGGTGGCTCATGCCTATAATCCCAGCACTAGGGAGGCAGAGACAGGAGGATTGCTGAGTTCGAGGCTTGCCTAGGCAACATAGTGAGCTCAGAGCCAACCTGAACTACAAAGCGAGACCCTGTCTCAAAACAAACAAACAAACAAAAAAAAGCATATGTATATAGGGGTGGGGAGGTTGTAGGGTAGGTAGGGAAATGGGTAAAAATGAGAATTAACTCATGTCATATACTAGTACAAATTCCCAATGCTGAGTGTGATGTGTATATAAAAAGTACCAATAAAAATTCAATTTAAAAGATATTAAAGAGAATTTGGGAAGAAATTCATTGAAAATGTTTCAGGAGTCAAATGGAAAGCATTGTTTGCATTGGGTTTTGACATCTCTCACAATGGATTATGATCACAATGCTGTGAAAGAATTTACACACGAAAACACTCCTCCTATAGAAGGAGGGGGCTGGCATCCTGAGGAAGTGGGCAGCACATCACAAAAATAAGTGGCTAAAGGTGAGAGCTTATAGTCTTGGTTGTTCATTGTCCCTTGTTTATTTCTGAGCTTATACAGGTCCCAGGTTCCAAAGATGAGGTAGAAGAACAAAGAAGGATATGCTTGCTGCCTCTTGTCCCAAAATACTAAAGAATAGAGAATTATGTTTTTTTCAGTAAAATGAAAATAAAACTACTATATAATTCATTAATTCCAATACTGGGGGATCTCCAAGAGATATGTGCACTTCCTCACTCATTGTGGCATAATTCAGAAGAGCCAGGATATGGAATCAAATGATGTGCCTATGATAAATAAAATGGTTAATATGCACAATAGAATGCCATTCGATTTATAAAAAGAAGGAAATCTGCTATCTGTGAAAACATGTTAAACCTGTTAAAGAAAATAAGATGGACCCAGAAAAACAAATACTGCATAAACTCACCTATATGTAGAATCTAAAAGCATCCAATTTATAGAAGCAAATGGTAGGCAATGATTATCTGAGCCTGAAAAGGGAAACAGAGAAATGAACAAAGTTTCAGTTATAAGAATAATATGTTGTGGAGAATATGATGTTCAGCATGATTATGATTAATAATACTGCATTGCATACTTGAAATTTACTAAAAGAGTATATCTTAAGTGTTTTCACCACACACATAAAATGATAGCTGTACAAGACTGTGGATATGGTAGTTAGCTTGACTGTGGTAATCACTACCCAATGTATAGCTGCATTGAAGCACCGTGTTGTACACTATAAATATATACATTTTTACATGTCAAGTATGCCGCCATAAAGTTGGAAAAATATTCTTCTTTTAGCACAAAATTTGAAAGATTTCTGAAGGAACACAACAGGATAGTGCAAGTTATAAATGTGCTGGTCACAGATGACAGATAGGCAAGGTAAACATCTTGAACTAGAAACTTGCTTCAATAATGCTTCCTAGGAAGGGCAGAGCCATAGAGAGACAGGGTGCAGGCTTAGTAGAGGAAGCCATGGATTGAATATTATTTTTCCTCTCCAAAACTAAGGTTGGATTTTGATTGCCACTCTAGGGAAGAGGTGATCATATCATGGGTGTGTGATCTCATGAATGGGCTGATGTTCTTACAGGACTGGATCAGTTACCATGAACACAGATTGTTGAAACATATGGATGTTCTTGGCTTTGGCCTTTCACACACACACACACACACACACACACACACACACAGATGTCTTTTTTTCCAAGATGAAGTAGTATAGGACTCTCAGCAGAAGCCAAGCAGATCTATGTACCAGGCACTTGGCACTCCTAACCTTCAGCAAACTGAGCAAAAGTAAAGTTTCTTCCTTTACACGTTACCCAGTCTAGAATCTGTTATAACCTGCAAAAGGGGAACAAAGGCAGGACACATGAGATGCTTCTTTTAAAATTACAGGCACACCAAGGAGCTGAAAGACCTCTCTGAGAAGACAATGAAGAGCGAAGAAACACGGAGTCAGCCTGGATGTCCCCCACTGAGCTGGAGTTAGCAAAACTCAGAAAGACAAAAGTGCAGACATACTTATCAGAAAACACAGCAAGGAAATCACTTGAAATTGTCACCCAATTCTTTTCAAACTGATATTAGAAGTGCAGAGAATGAACTGGAATTTGACTTCACATGAAACTGGATGGGATGATTTCACAGAAAAATTCTGAAATGAACCTGGATCCTTCCAGAAAGTAGGTAGAACCTGTGACTCTTGCCCTACCCTCAGCACACCCAAGAGCAAGTGTTTATATGGATCAGGGCTAGAAAAACTGCACTAGCAGCAGGAGAACCCTCATGCTCTTCAGAGGTCAAGGAACAGGAGCTCAACAGTGAGGGTACCTCCAGAAGTGAGAGCTATGTGCTGGCTGGTGGGATCTGGGACACTTCAGCCACTCTCTGGAGAGCCTGTGTTTACCATGCAGCAAAGAGTCACACAGGTAGTTTCAACCGTTCTGAGAACGTTCTCCAGGCTCTCTCCTCTCCCCTGGATAGTCTCAAACTGCCATTTATTCTTCTCCAGCCATGCTTCCTGATAAGTAGAGAAAGAAAATGGCCTCTTTCTTGTAAGAATCTGAAAAATATTAAAAGAGAAGTGTGCAGTATGTTGTCAAGAAAGATGTGTAGAAGTTCCTGGTTGGTTCACAAAAGCTCTCTGTGCTATTACTTCTTTCTGCAGCACCAAGCTCAGTAAGAGTTGGAGGAATCAAGGGACACAGTGCTGAGAGTCTTGGTCACTGCTTCTAAGGGACCAGGTACAACCCCAAGCTCCCAAAGCATGACACAGTCACGCCAGGACTTCCTGGATGGAACAGCTCTGACCCAAGGGTCTGGCTGTGCCTCATACCCTAAAGCCCAGAGGGTGACTCCACATGGTCCTGGAGTAGGGCAGCTCTTTCATGTTCTACATGAAAATATAATGATTCTTATAAATATCTTTTCCATCGCAATATTACCAGACTCTAGGATTTTATTTGCATACCCCTGATGAACTCATTACATATGGTTTTATTTCCCCCTTTCTGTCTGTCCCCAGTTAATTGGGTCCTATGGTGTTAAGCTGTCTGAAAAGGCATCTTCTACTGCTGAATTTCAGATTTTGACTTACAAGTGAGTTGGTGCTGATGAAGTGATGCTATATGCAGATAGTAAGCCCAAGAAGCTTCCTGCAGGTCTTATCTCTTTCCTTCGTATCTTTTAAGTCAATCTTTTGAGGTTTTATCTGGCTGTGCATGACAATGCTTCAAAACACCGAGCCTAAAGCTACCTTCTGTCCTCATTAAGTTGATTTAATTTCAACTTTCCCATCAAGATGCTTTGTCCCAGTGAACATTTGGCCTCAGTGCCTTTTTATTCCCTAGCTGTCAGCTTGAAAATGGTAGCTGCCTATCTGCCTTTCCCATCTTGCAGCATCCACAGAAATAGCTCCTGAGCTCCCTTTGTGCAAAGGACTCCATCACCTTCCACCAGGTGCTGAGCTGGCAGAGCCTTCAGCGGTGGATTCCACCTGCCAGAGAGACACTCAAGGCTGTGCTCAGGAGCCCTCTCTGGACAAGCATCACCATCCCACAGCAGCTCAGCACAGAAGGCCCAGTGGAGGACAAGATGGAACATTAGGAGGAAAGAAAAGAAAGCAGGAGGAGGTTGCTCTGTCTCTCTAACCCAGGCCTTGTTGGCCATTGAACATGTGGCTTTTCCCACTTCCCAGGTCCATAAACTTTCCCTGTCTTCCTTTCTTTTAATTCTCCAGAAATGCTTTGTCCAAAGCTTGCAGAAGCCTCTCTCTTCAGTTTTAGTTCTTCTCCTCTTTATCACACTCCTCAAATTTGCTGGGTGTGCTGCATGATCCCCTCACCTGGCATCATTCTTTCCTATCCTACACCTGTGTCTTCTTGTCTCCTTACTCATTAATACACACACACACACACACACACACATACACACACAGAGCTACAAATAGTGTCTTTTCACACAGCAACACACAGCTGCAAGTACTGACTTATTTGACTTTTCTATATGAAGCCAGACCCTCTAAATTCTTCCTTTCTAAGTCTTCATGGCAAGAGTTTGGTGCAAAGAGATGTGTCAAGGTAGTGACCAACACCACAGTGACCAAGGTCTCTTCTAATTCTTGAGAAAGGACTGCTGTGAGGCTCTGGCAGAATTGCTTTCAGAGTTCTCAGTCAGCCAGACTCCACTCCTGACAGCTTAGAGATCTTGAGTTCTGTTAACTATATGAACAAATATTTGAACAAACACAGAAACAAAGAAATGAATGGTTTTGCTGAATTCCTTGCTTTATCAGTGAACCTATCACAAGAGGAAATAAGGCTTTATTTTAGACAAACACCAATTGAAAAATACCAGCATGAGATAGTAAAAATTCTGTGAATGCAAATATCTCAAAGTAACACAAGACTAAAAAAGAAAGTAAGAGAGAGGCAGAGAATGAAAGCAAGACAAGAAAGGAAGAAAGAAAGAAAGAAAGAAAGAAAGAAAGAAAGAAAGAAAGAAAGAAAGAAAGAAAGAAAGAAAGAAAGAAAGAAAGAAAGAAAGAAAGAAAGAGAGAGAGAGAGAGAGAGAGAAAGAAAGAAAGAAAGGAAGGAAGGAAGGAAGGAAGGAAGGAAGGAAGGAAGGAAGGAAGGAAGGAAGGAAGAAAAAGAAAGAAAGGAGAGAAAAAGAGAAAGAAAAAGAAACATTTATATGCTTGAGGTAGAAAATTTCTATGTAATTCCAAATAAGTGCATATAGACATTCTTTCCAATCCATCAGAAAATCATTTCTGTATTTGAACTTCTCTCAGGAGATAGACCCTCAGCCCCACTCTCTCTCTGTGCTGCATAAACATTGCACTGGATACCTGGAGTGTAGTCAATACCTTGAAGATTTCTTCAACACACCAAATGTAGGGAAAAAGGCCACCTTGGTTCACATTACCTTGAAAAGTAAAAGTGAGAAACCGATAGTGAGTCTGAGTCACATCTCAGAAAGCTTTCTGGTAGACCAACAGTAACTAGTATCCACAGGATAGTAATGAGGGTACATCATTCTGATTATTAAATAAAGCCTCTCTTTTCCATGAAACAATTAAGCAAAAGTACTACAATAAACAAATCCTTCAGAGAGATAAGCTACCTCCATTTGAATTACTTCTCTCTCTTAAGCCAGGCATTCACTAATTAGCTCTAGAAATAAATCAAAATGCAACTCTCTCTGAAGCCTGTTTACTGGAAGTAGAACAAGGAACATAACTGTCTGGTGAAATGGATGTCCTTTAGCAAAGATGACTGAAGAGCTCTTGTGTATTTTTTAGCCATTTCTGTTCCAGATTTTTTTTTCTTTTTGGCTAACCTTGGGAGTCAATAAAAGCCAACTATTGGCTTTTCAATTATTTTTCATTGTTTTGTGCGGTTTCAGTAAACACATTTATTGGGCCCAAAGTATTTTCACATGTTCAATCAGTCATCCAGCAAATACTTCTGAGAATTTTCTGTGTTCCACCATAGTGCCAGACATTTGAGATATTATGATGATCAACAATGTTGTGTTTGGGGACATACATAAGCTCATGGAAAGTGGTGAATGCATTGAAAATATAATCACTCAGTTAACTGATTGAGTAGCCGTCAGGATCAGCTGCAGAGGTCAGTGCCATAGTATAATGAGAAGTCTGGTTAATCATCTCTTCCAAGATGATGTAGGTTTTCTGAGAGCTGAAGGAGAAAGAGCTTCATTGGGCAGCATGATATGGAAAGAGTGTTTCTGTCTGGGTGGCATCACTCCCAAATGTCCCCAGCTAACAAGTTTTATCACATTCACTCACCCATGTATTTACACACCAAGTATTTTTAAGCATCTCACACATTTCCAGCTGAGATCTGTCTCAGCTTTAACAGGGGTCATGGACTGGAGGACAAACATAGAGGCCACAGTCACTTCCAGCTCTGGAAGCTCCACAATCCAATAGAGAAGACCAAGGAAGCAGGCAGGTTCCAGTCTCAAGGATATCATCCAAGCTGAAGTGCAGTGCCAGATATCCATAGAGCTAAGAAACCTGTAAGACCTTCATAAGATGTCTCATTACATCCGCCAGCTCGATGGGTGTAAGGCGTCAACCCCAGCGATATCTCTGCTCTATGGAGCCGCTGCTGGGAGTTCTTGAAGAATGACCTTAAAGCAATGAACAATCTGATCCTATTGAGAAACAATCAGTGGGTAGAAGCACAATGTCTGCAGCAGACAGTGGCCTTGTGTGGGTGATCCTTACTTATGTGCTGAGATGTCCTGAGGTCCTGAGAGAAATGAGTCCTTGACAGGGATATTTTACCAAGGATTTCTTCTGTTGGTTTTTTGAAGGAACTCTGGATGATATCTGAAGCATCAACTCTTAGAACATGAGCTCCTCACCTTAGCCTGGCTAGTCTTCAAGGGCCCCATCCAGCCACCTCTGTCTGTGGAGATATTGAGGACCAGCTCAATAGCTATCCCATCTGCTTTTATAAGTAAAGACCCAGGTCCAGCCCAGCACTCCCTGAGTCTGTGTCAGGAGCTAAGGCTCTCGTCACAGCCCTCCCTGCCTTCTCTGCACAGGCTTCCGTGACGACACAACCCTGGAGCCCTCTGAATGGATTTCCCACCTTGGCTGCTCTGAGCTACCTCAGCTGGTCTGCAAGATATGGACAGCACAGAGAGTGCCATGCTTACAGTTCAGTCAAACAATACAACTAGAACTTACAATAAGACTCAGTCTTCAGAGCAATTGAACAAGGTAGGTGTCTTAATTATCCCCCTTTTTGAGGGGACTGAGCCAGAGATGAGTTCATAATTTATAAAAGAAAGGTGACAAATAATAACAAGAGACTGGAAATTAAAACCAGGTGATCTAGCTCTGAAGTCTGTATTCTTAACCTTCTCACCAGGCTGCAGCCAGAGAGTTACTCACTATCTAACACTGACCACAGGCTCTGGCATGGGAAAGGTTGAACTGTGGGTTTGGCAGAGTTTTCAGTGGGTACCAGAGAGAAGTCTGCAGCTGGTGTAGAGCAAAAGGGGTTGACTAGTTCAAGGGTGAATGTGAGCTGGAGGGAATGCCTGCCCTGCACAGAAACCCTGCAGAGGAATTAGAATCGTTCTCACCAAAACCACATATGGAATAGCATGGGTCTGGACCTGCAGCAGCTCCCTGACTGCAACCAAGAGCTTTATGGGTTCCTGCGACTATTCTACAGCATCCCACATTTGCTACTCTTTTCTCTTAGCTCTATACTCATTACTTAGTTCTATACTTTTCACTTCCCTTATACCTTTTAGCTCCCACATGTGTTAGTTAACTCTATACTCATGCTGCTTCTACATGTTCTCCCCCTCTGATCCCTCAAGCTCTAAACCCAGGTCTACACCACACAGTCATTTGCTGTTCATACCTGCTGTGTACCCTCTGACCTGAGGCTGTGCTTGCCTGACTGGAAGGCTGACAGCAGCCCTGCCTGAAACGTCAGAGTCTCTCCATGCATCTCCCTGAGGGCCTTCTCCAAATGACTGCTCCTTCAGCCAAACTGTAGGACACCCCAAGGAGCTATAAGACCCCCGAGGCATCTTCGGAGGTGGGAGGATTGGGAGTTTGGACACCCATTTACAACCTCCTGAGAGAAGGTGTTGTGAGGGAACCCAGGCAGGTGGGCAGGCAGGACCACTTCAGGACAGAACAGCGTGTCCCCAGAAGCAAGGAGACGAGAAATGAAAGTTAATTAACCATTTACCCAGGGCCAGGATTTTACAGAGTCCAGGTGGATGATTTTATGAACAGTTATGCAGATGAGAAAACAAGGCTGGGGGGTGCTTCAGCCCTGCAGCCAATGTTTGAGAAGATGTCTAAGATATAGTGCATTACGAGTCAGTTTTTCTTTTGTAATACAGATGCAGAGGAACAGACAAGGCCAATATGACAGGGACTCAGTAGTTGTGGGGATTTAATAGATTGAAATTAAAACCTGGTATTGTCTTTGGCTGAAAATGAACAAAGGAGTGAACTTGCCTCCAGGAGCCTAATCCGCCCCTCCACGGCTGACGGGCACCCCCTTTGCCATGTCCTCTTAGCGAATGCAGCCCAGAACCTTTGCCTTAGAGACAGCACAGCCCTACCCTAGATCTGTCATGACATGACAACGATGTGTCAAGAAAATGGTGTAAAACTAATAATTTTTGCTTGAAGCGTTCGCATGACTGTACAGAAAGAATGGAAATGCCTACTCTCCACCTAAAGTTTGAAGGTTTAAGCTTTGAATAAGAGCCACAAGAGCAAGGTCAGTGCCCCATGGAGAGAACAGCCGACATCCATGTTCTGTCCACTCACATCGCAGCGCTCTCAGATTCGAGGCCGCGTCCACTTCTCCTGGTATTTTTATTGCCAGGCAGTCCTCAGATCTGTATGCTGAAAGATCAGTGTAGCTAGTGCTTCCCACTCTCACCTGGTCACCTTAACTTTAAGGGAATCTACTTTTGGACAAGCCCCCAGTCCACTCGTCACATTTTAAGTCACATTTTATATTTTCTTGGGTGACACACATACCAAACCTGGCCTCCCTCTATTTTTGTGGAACAGTTGAAAGGCTTGGTGGTATCAGGCAACCCACCAACCTAGAACCCAGCGGAAGCAGAACAGAATGAAGGTCACTGTCTCTTTCCCCTTTTAGTTTATCTTCTTTGGTTCTTGAAAAGAAACAAATAAATGATTTCCAAAAAAGGTGTTATTATCCTCATGTTCTTAAAAATGGAAGAAAGCTAAGATCCAAAGAAATTAGCAGTGTGAATATCCGTTTTGTGTAGGATGTGATGAAACAAACTGATTTGAGCTTTTTCTTGTCCTGTAGGTGACGGTTCTGGGCACCTGGGAAGTGGCTGCGTTGGGACCAGGGGAGAGGAGGCCCCTGGGCCCTGAGCACCAAGGGAGGCACCAAACCAATGTGCAGATGTCTCTGAGCTTGGGGGTCTGTTTGAGGAGAAAGTGCCATCAGTTTGATGCCATGGCATTTACATTACCTGAGCTCTGTGCTATGCCAAAGGCCCTCCCTCACATGTGTGCACATGCTTACATACACATATACACACAGAAATACACATACAATTTTTTTTTAGACAGGTTCTCACTTTATAGTTCAGGCTGGCCCTGAGCTCATTATGCAGCCCAGGAAAGCCTTGAACTCAGCAATCCTCCTGCCTCTGCCTCCCGAGTGCTGGGACTATAGGGGTGAGCTACAACGCCCAACGTTATTGTATGAGGTACTGACTCCTCACTGCCAGTGGGCATGAGTCATCATGTGCAGTATTGTTTTATGTGGTTACTGGGGATCAAACCAGGGAACTTGCACTTGCCAGGCAAGTACCAGAACCACTGAACTAAATCTCCAGCCTTACCCATACCATTCTTAAAATTTGATTCTTCCTGTGTCAGCACTGAGAAGGTTTTATCTGTTTGGGTTTCTGAATGACCCACTGTCTGTGCAAGATTTACATTTTTAATATTTCAGTTTGATCAATATATATTAATTATCTGTGTTAACAGAATTCAGTGATATGTCCAAGTGAGGAGACCAGGTTCAGAGAAATAACTTGCCTATAGTTATCTAGATAACAGGCAGGAAAATGGATATTTCTACATAGAACTGCCTTGCTCCAAAGCCAGCACTTTCTCCATTCCACCTAGCAGATGTTCAAAAATGACTGCTGCTCACTGTATTAATCAGCTTTCTCTGCTCACAAAAGATCTAACACCCACATCTTAAAGTCAGAGAGGCTTATCTGACAGATGATTTCAAGGGTTCAGTTTGTGGCTCTGAGGTAGGACCTCTGTGGCAGAAGAGTGTGGTGGAATGCAGCTGCTTAGTTGGTGGAGGGTCCGAGAGGAAGGGGCCAAGGACCAGATGCAAACCCCAATGTCACACTTCCACAAGCCACCTGGATGCACTTAGAGCTGCGCTTTATTAATCCTCTGGTCAGATCCCAAGCCAATCAAGGTGACAGTTCAGTTTAACAGTCACACGAATCATGCCCAGGCATTGACTCATTGTTCATGGGCCATTCGGCTCCAAATATTCAGCCACAAATCAAATGACAGGCACAGACCTTGTGTGCATAAACATGAGTCCTCTTTTTCAGTCCAGAAGTTACAAAACAACACCATCACATTTGGGGATGTGCCTTCTAGAGCTCTATGTCGCACGGTGATTGCTGGTTAGGGCAACCACACAAGCAAATGCTTTCCAGGGCCCAGGACCCAGTGCAGGGTTGCTTTAGGCTTGATGGTGGGGTCACAGTGAGCTGACAGATGAGGGAGGGGTAAGAGGAGCCAAGGGTTCAGTGTGAAGGAAAGTAACACAAAACAGCCGGTAAGAAAGGAATTAGGGACTTGGTGAATGATTCTGGTAGAATAGTGAAAGATATTAGTTGAAAATATCAAGGATAAAAAGTGAGGATATGTCATCAGATGGAAAATTCTACATCTGCTGCATGGAATTAATCATTTGCTGAGCTCATCCAAGAAATACACTGGTTGTGGGGCTGAGCAGCTCCGAGGTCTTGCCAAGCCCAGTGGAAGGGAGCAGTGCATGCCCCAGGAGTCCTGGCATAGTACAGTTTTCTCTGGGGAAATGAAAGAGTATTGAAAAGAAGTCTGTAAAGTCACAGAGTCCATGACTCCAACAAGGAAAAAGCCCTCCCTGGCTGATTCTGGTGAATCCGTGTCATGAGAAAGCCTAGCTCAGTGGCTCCCAGGAGCCACTGCTGTTGCAAGAAGGGCTCTTGGCCAGACATGCTCACTGCCCTTATTCGGACACTATTCATGTATTCATTGGCACTATCTACTGTATAGCACATCTCCTCTTCGTGTCCTCAAAACACACTGCTTGGGAAAGTATCACATCCCTATATTACTGATGAAACTAATACTGAAGTTTAACAAAGTAAGTAACTTTCCCAAAGTTACACAGGTAGAGACTGAAATAAAAATTACATTCCCATCTGTCTGACTCCAAATGCTATCATTTCGCTGGTGAGGAAAGGATCTCATTAATTAATGACACTTTACTGTCTTCCAAGCAAGCTCCCATCACACTTAGCTCAAAGTCCCTCTGAGTCTCAGCAGCCTAGTTGCTAAAAATATGGACTTCCTGTTTTCTTAGAACAAACAAATTCTTTAACATGTGATATTCTCCTCTGCCAGAGTGTGTGTGATTCAATTACTGGGGCTGGCTCACTATTTGGTGGAGTAAAGAGACCCCAGTGTCTACCCCGAGAGTGACCAAAAAAAGCTACACCATCACCAAAACTGAAGCTGTTGAAATCTCTCAGGCAGACAACAAAGTAGCCATTAGGAAAGTTCAGTGCTCCAGCATGTGAGGGTGACTTTGCATATCAACAAGTTGCCAGGCCATATGCATACCAGAGTCCAGGGATGTGAAAATTCGTGAGCCCTGAACACTGACTTGAAGAAATAAATTTGTAAATTGACACTGACAAAGTCAAGCACTGTGGCCAGATTCTACACATGATGTTACAAAAATGCAGAGGACAAAGCATCATTAATATTGGAGCAGACAGAAGATGGCACCTGGGCCGAGCCCTGGAAGATGAGGAGCAATATCTCATTAGAGAAGAGGACCCAGGATGTTGGATCAAGATAAACAATGCAGGGCTGGAGGGTTAGCTCAGTGGTTCCAGCGCCTGCCTTGCAAGCGCAAGGACCTGAGTTCGATCCCTGGTTACCACATATAATGCTGGGCGTGGAGACACGCCCACCAACAATCAACACCGCATACCACAATGCCAGATGTGGTGGCTCACGCCTGTAATCCCAGCACTTGGGAGGCAGGGACAGGAGGATTGCTGAGTTCGCGGCAGCTTGCCTGGGCGCCATAGTGAGCTCAGGGCCAGCCTGAACTACAAAGCAAGACCCTGTCTCCAAAAAGCCAAAAAAAAAAAAAAGATAAACATTGCAGTCAGCATGTCATGGTTGGACTTAGCAGCTGGGATACCAAAAGGTCTGAGTTAGGTGAGGTAAGTCCAGACGAAAGCAGTGTGGCTTTGCTCTCCACATCAGCAAGAAGGTGCAAAAATAACATTGCCAGCTCAACCCAGAAAAATTTACTTAGGAATGTCCATGTTTATCTAATTTTATTTCAGTTAATTGATTAACCCAATTTTTTATTGATTTATGGTTCTTTCAATTGTGCATTCTATTCTTTACAAGGGAAATGCCATATCTCACTCATTTTCTGTTTCATTATCATGTAAGAAGAAGCTTGGCACATAATAAAATACTAAATAAGTGCTGGAGGAATTGAAATGAAGGATAAATTTCACTGAGGATAGGCTAGGGAATGCTATTTTCCTTAATTCTCACCTCACCCCGTGACTTAGGTCTGATTATTTAGCTCTTCAGAAATAAGGCAAACTAGAACTCAGAGGTGACCAACAAGGATCCAAGCAGCAAAAATGCCATGCGCTTTACTCTTATATAAATATCTGGGCATCAGTCCTGGGCCTGTGCGATGATAATGGCCATGTTTATAAATATTTTATGTTTAACTCCAGGTAGACAGCACTCAGTTCAGTACTGTGCTCCACATCCTGACCAGCAAACCGATCAAAGTAAGAAATCAGCCCCAGCTGGACCTCTGAATCCAACATAAGTCAAAATAAAGTATGTGCGACAGCCCGTGCACCTCCTTGAGGAGAAGCCCTCAGGACTGTTCTCTTTGGCTGTGGAGATAGCAACACCTTAGTTAAACAAACTGAGGTTATCTTCAGAGGCATCTGTCCAATGATTGCACATCAAATGCCATTAATTCAATTAGATGTGTACCAGCCAAATGGGCTAAGAAGGGCTTTTTGTTCCTGGAAACTCTGTGCTCGATACATTTGGTGCATCATGTCGTGTGAACGCCGTGCTAGGTTTTGCGCTTTGCTCGGTGTGATCCGTGGCATGTGCTGCCAGACTCGAGTGAGCCAGACCCTGGGCGAGTGTGGATGAGCAGGGTAAGGAACAAGGTCACAAGACAGAAGATTGATGCACAAAACATGACAACTACTATGAAAAGAAAGGACCTCGTGTGTGGACGAGGCAAGGGAATAGTCACAAAGAAGCTGATTTAAAAAACCCTGGGGTTGATGGGTGAATTAGAGTTTGCAGGATCTGCAATGGACGCTAGACTGGCCTTGTTTGGTTTGACTTTTCCTTCTGTAAGTCATCTGTACCCCTCTGGTTATTTTAGCTAAAACTGAACAAACTCCTAAGCACATCTGTGCCATAGAATGGATGTGATTCCCCCAGAGTTCCAAGTGCTAGAGACTTACCTCAGTGCATGAGGTGGAGATGTTGGGAACCTTCAGGGCTGGGGCTGGGAAAGGTGATGGCTCATGGATCACCCCTGCCAGAAGGGATCAGGCCCCTCTCACGGGGGTGGGCCACGATCTGGTGAGTGACCAGTTGGAGGAAAGCAAGCTTTTGTACAGCTCCTCGATCCGTATACACCTGCTTGGACTCCTGTGTGCAGCCAGTTTTCTACCCACCTCTGGGCCATGTGGGAACACAGCAGGAAGTGACCTCACTGGACACCAGAGTCATGAGATTGTTTCTGTACTTCATCCAGTATCAATACTCTGTTATAGTAGCAACAATAACAAAAGACATTACATAGTCTATATCCCAGACTGTCACTATATGTGACACATGACAATTTCTTGTGAAGTTGCCTTAAATCTATCAAGTTCGGCTTAGTATGATTCCTTATCAGCAATAACTCTCTTTAGCTGCCTTTTGAAATAGACATGGTGCAGAGCTTTCTTTCCAAGGACAGTGTAGGTACAGGAGGTATTTGCTATGCTCTGTGTGTGTGTGTGTGTGTGTGTGTGTGTGTGTGTGTGTTCCTCTGCGTGTGCTCACACATGGTTTTCAGCCACTAAGAGTCTACACTTTCTTTTTGTGATAAAAGGACCCTATTTTGTTAGAGAATTCAATTTTCTGCCCCCTTCTTTTCAAGTGTTTTAAGGAAAGCTGTTTCTATAATTGAACCAGTGGATCAGACCGAGCACGAGTCACAATGACTGGTTCACAAAGATGAAGGTACCACATCAGATCAGTGGCATCCAGAAGTATCAAGCCAAGGTTCCTGGGAAAGACACTTGTTCCGATCTTCAAACTCGGGAGAGGCTCGGTCTCAGCACACCTGCTTCTATCTGCCAGACTACAATGTCACCAGTCAAAGCATAGCTGAGGAATGTAAGAAGTCCAGATGATATTATTTAGTTCTATTCTGAACAGATCTGAAGTCGGATCTGCCCCACTGGGCTCTTCTATCACACTAAGGCAACACATTCCCTTTCACTCAGACCAGGAAATGTCCTGCCTCACAAGCACTGTGTATGAAGGGCCACTGCTTCATGTTCCAGAAATAGATATGTGGCCAACAGGGAACCTTACAGACCCAGTTTGCCCTGATGGGCTTTTGTACTGAAGGGGTCTGATGTACTGTGAGTGACAGAGGCCTTGGCTACACAGAACATTCTGACGATGGGGCTTCCTGCTAAGATCCCAAATTGCCTGCTGGCTGTTGACCTTGTGATCACCTCTGCCCCACAAGATTTCTGGTTCCACAGTAAAGATGGGATTTACTGTTCTTATAGTTGTCATATTTCTTCTGAACTTGCCCTCAAAATGAGAAATGACAAGCCTAATCTTTTTTTAGGAAAAAAAAATCTATCTTTTTGCATATTTTAATGAAGAGAAAAGGGCCATTTCAGTTTTAAATCTTACCTACTGACTTCCAGTTTTCCATGCTAAGGATACATTATGATAATGAAAGGAAATCAGGCTCGGGAAGTTCTAAATGTAAGCCGGCCATCTGACTTTCTCAAGCTGTTTTCCCACCTGACAGTGGGAAGAGCTGTGCCCCCTCTAAAGCGCTGTTGGAAGAGTCCAGCTCAGGCTGCAGCAGTATCCAGTGTTTGTCATTTCTTAGGGTCAGATTCCTGCCAACCCTCTGCTAAGGACAGACTTCAGTGCCCAAGGAGCCAAACCCAGCTGACTGAACTCACCAGCGGGCAGATATTCCACTCCAAAAAGAGCCCTTCTGTGGTGGGTTTCCAGTGACTGAATTAAGACTCTAACATGGAAGAAAGGGTCAAGGAAAATAGGGTTTTCTCTCACAAAATGAACTTGCAAAACTTGATGAGAATGAATGTTAGCATCAGGGTATGAGACTAGAAAGCACACTGGAGGTAGAGGGGCAGGTACGGTGATGCTGTCTGACTTCCTTTTGAATGCAGAGCCTGTAACAAGGGTTTAGTGCTGGTGGTTTCTTTTGGAAGTAATTTTCAGGAACCTCAGACAGGAGAAGGGCTAAAGGGAAGGGAGAATCGTTAAAAAAGAAAAAAAAAAGGACGTTAGGTAGGAGTAGAAAATAGTATAGACAAGTTTTAATTTAGGGGGCTGTGCTCCTCTTTAGTTGGCAGATCTATCTTAAGTAGGCCCTTGATATTACAAAACTTGCAAAAGTGGGACAATTTTTTATTTTAATTTTTAAAATTACATTGTCAGTTTCCAACATGTAACATTTATGAAACTGAATTTTAGCCACTTATCTAAATAGATCTGATGCGTCCCTGACACTTATTAAATAGTGAAGGAAGGAGGACTGGGAAAATAGCAGGCCAGGGAAAGAAGGAAGAGAGGGGAACTGCCGTTGGGTGACGGGAAACCACGGAAGGTGGCACACGGGAGTGTAGGAGCCCTCTGTGCAGAGAGCAGGGAACAGTGCGATGACACCCTGTTAGGGGCGTGGGATGAGAGCCAGCAACACTGCGTGTTATTTGCATATGTAGAGGCTAAACAAAAGTTGGTATGAATGGAGACTGGAGGTTGTGAGAGGCTGGGGAGAGGGGGAGAGAGGGAGGGTGGGGAACTCCGGATCGGATAGTCGGCACAGAGGTGGAAACAGTACTTTAGCATTCACAGCTCAAGGAGGAGTCCATGGCTCACAACAGCCTGTCCTATATTTTATGAAGTAGTAGCAGACAGGAGCTCAGGGCCTCCAAGCATACACCAAAGAGATAAAATGAAGAAGTAATTACATTAGTCTGACCACTACTGTGTATACATTGAAATATTGCTCTGTGCTCCACAAGCATGTACAATCACAACATGTTAACCAAATACTAAACTTTTTCAAAAATGTCCACTTTTGCTTGGTTGCGGAGATTCACGAGTTTCCTTCTGGGAGACTGATACATGCACGTAGCATGAGCCGCTGGTTTTCATCTCTCGCTGCACCCTTGCCTGGCCTTCCCCGCCTCACGCGCTGGAGTTTACGAGCGAGATGCGTCTTGCTGTTTGCTTTTCCCCGTTACCCTGTCCTGGGGGTGACTGACGAGACATTCTGAGCACTCTTCAGAGTTTGAAGAGCTGTGCGCAGCTCAAACACTGAATCCAACAGAACGTATTTTGAAGACAGTCCTCATCACGGTCTCAGTCAGGAAGAGGGAGGACAGCGCCAAGCTCAAAAGCTCAGGCAAATGTGAGAATCCAGAGAGCCAGACAGCATCAAAGGCAACTTTCAGAAGTGGAATCCGGGGAGCCCCAGGGCTGAGCGGAGGACCCGGAGCCTTTGACTGGAGCCAGAGCCAGAGCCGGAGCGAGACATTTGCGGGTGATTCTTTTTTTTTTTAATTGAATTCTTTATTGGTACAATTTATATACATCTCAAAATCACATATAACATTGGGAAATTTGTACCAGTATATGCCACAAGTTAATTCTCATTTTTACCCATATCCCTACCCACTCCCCCCTCCCCCCTTTATACATGCTCTTTTATTTTCTTTCTGTATCATATTTATTCCTTCCCCTCATCACATTC
>PVIC010036243.1:0-18656 GCA_004025085.1 Thryonomys swinderianus
TACCCACATCAGATGGATTGTACATTCCAATTCTCTCGAGCCTCACCTGTCCACTCTCTTATTTAACACCCCCTGCCAGGCCCTTGTAGGCTTTTTGGTTTGCCACCCTGGAAGAAGAGGAAATGATTTCAAAGATTCCTTGAGCAGAGTGCCTCCAAATGATTATAGCTGCCTCTTGGGCAGTTTCTCCCAATAATTCGGCCCCAGAGCTTGCCTGTTCTTATCCACTGTGGACGAGGCCAGCTGATCACCCTTCTGTCCATTCCTGTCTTGGTAGATTTCTGCTATCATCCTGCATCCCAACTATGATCCCATACTACTTGACACTGACATCGCGATCCTGAAGCTCCTGGACAAGGCCCGCATGAGCGCCCGTGTCCAGCCCATCTGCCTCGCTGCCACCCGGGACCTCACTGCCTCCTTCCAGGAGTCCCACATCACTGTGGCCGGCTGGAACATCCTGGCAGATGTGAGGAGCCCTGGCTTTAAGAATGACACCCTGCGCTCGGGTTCGGTCAGGGTGGTAGACTCACTGCTGTGTGAGGAGCAGCACGAAGACCATGGGATCCCAGTGAGTGTTACAGACAACATGTTCTGCGCCAGCGGGGACCCCACCGTCCCTTCTGATATCTGCACCGCAGAGACAGGGGGCATCGCAGCTGTGTCTTTCCCAGGCAGAGCATCTCCTGAACCCCGCTGGCATCTGGTGGGTCTGGTCAGCTGGAGCTATGACAAAACATGCAGCCATAGCATCTCCACAGCTTTCACGAAGGTGCTGCCCTTTAAAGACTGGATTGAGAGAAACATGAAGTGAACAGATGCAGGTCCCCCAGGAAGCTTCCTCGTGTGTCCGCACAGATGCTGCCTGATGCGGTGTAAACCTGAAGTATGATTTTGCCCAGACCAGGGCTTCTGATTTCAGGGACATAGCTTGGTGGAGAGTGAGCGGTGCTCAGTTTTCGGTAGGCCACTGCCTCCCTGACTGCTTGACCTGACCATGTGGAAGATCCCAGAACTGAGTTTCTTCAAAGAAGACCGTATGAATAGACAAAATACCTCTGCATCCAACTGACCTGGTGGCCTTTCCAGCCACTCAGAAACGCAACTATCAGATCCAGCTGTGGTCGAGAGAGGGCTGATCTAGGTGCACTCTGGACTTCATGGAGCCTCTTCGGAGGCCCCGGTGAAACTAAGCTTCAAACAACCACCTGCCGAACATTCCGTGGCAATGGAGTTTGGACAGTCATGGTTTTGTGCATATTGCTGCAGTACAGTCTGGGCCTTTTCCTTTCAATCTCCTGTATGCATTTTAATAAAACTGAGTAACTAAAAAAACCAATGTACTTTGCTTTCATTCCTCCTCGTTGTTTTTCTCTAGTTGCCATGGATGGGGTGGATGGCTTGGTAAGAGGTCATTAACACAGGTTATAATTTCCCAACAATGTGTGTGATGAAGCAATACTATCTTTTTAATACCAAACCTTGAAGCTTGGTAAGTCATGGGATGGAGGAGGACAGACGTGGGTGCTATCACATATGGCAGGAAAATACCAGGAATTCACTGATTCCTGCTCATTCCCAGATCTGGCACGAAACTCTGCTTCTGTCTTCAGTATGTTTCTATAGCAATTACAGTTACATAGATAGTATCATAAAAATATATGGTTAATATTTACATAATTTTACAGAACAAGACACATTGCCATGGGCCCCCCTCAACTACTCCCCCTTGCTTCAAAGATACGTGTCCTGTCCTTCTTATCAGTTTCAGAAGCAGTTCTGCAAGTCCTCTTTTGTGAGTGTCTTTACCAGACATGATCATAAATACGATGCATGCTGTTGCCCAGTGCCACTCAATGAAAAGGCAGGCTCCTGAAAGCACTGTTGTGTGTCTCCATGCACCTCGACCACAGCTGGATCTGATAGTTGCCTTTCTGAGTGGCTGGAAAGGCCACCTTAGTCACAAGATCTGCACTGTGTGACTTGCAGTGCTTCCCTAAAGTTGACATGACCATGAAAAGTAAGACTTTTGCATCAGTTCAGGACATTGAGACGGCCATGGCAGCCCAACTAAAGATACTCATTAAAGAGGGCTTCTAGAACTGTTTCAGAGAATGGCAAGAATGATGCAATGTGCATTTGAAGCAAGGGACAGTATTCTGGAGGAAATTAATGTTTATCTGTCTTTTACTGTATTAAAGTTTTGAAAAAATGAAATAGTTTATTTTACCACTACATTTTGTATTAAATTACAACAGATCTAGATGTGCCAAGATCCTGTCACTTCATTGTTTTCTGTAGCTTATGTCAGTTGTCTCTTAAGGTCAAATTCTATCTCCCACTAAATATTGGAGGAAAACATTGAATTCAGCCCAGTTGAATACTCTAAACAAAGTGATCTTTTTCTATAACATTCCCTTTTACAAGTAGGATCTTCCTTCATTACTGCTCCTCCTGCTAGGTTTGTCTTCTACAAAATGGTGCCTTGGAGACCTACACATCTTGAATCTGTGATGGAATCTTCTGACTCCAAGATTTTCTTGCCTGTGTATGGTGGGTGTTTCCCACTCTTTGGTGTCTTGCCAACACTTGCTGCTACTAATATTAGAGTAGTCAGTAGCTACTGCGACTTACATTCTGTCTCTCTGCCTCCATGGGGCTCAGTGAGCTCCTGTTGAGCTGACTTACCCAGTTCTTGTGGGGACTGATCCTTCTGAGACCAAGTGGTGACTCCTGTTGACCCTGGTTCATGTCACTCAGCCTCATGGCCACAGTGGTTATTTATCTGGTTACTGCTTAGCCACATTTTAGTGGCCTGCTCTCTCTTCCTGTGGGGTTTGTCTTTTCTATACCACATAAGAGTGAAGAAACTAGGATGGTTACAAAGCATTCTGGGAGACACTGATTCCTATAGATCAGAAAAGAAACTTTACTGTTCCCTCAATATGTCTTGAACTTTAAGGACTGTAGCCCCCAAATAAGAAATGAGAATATAGTTTTCTCCCGGGCTACCTCCTCATTTCTGTGTCTTTTTGTAACTCTGTGATCCAGAAGAGAATTACTTCTACTCTCTCTTTTTTGGTCAGGATTCCTGGGGCTTTCCATTTGTCGTATCTTTCTCCTTTCACCAAACCCCCACCATCATTCTCATGGCTTAAAATATAAAAGAAATGTATTCATTACCAATTTCTGGGTGTATTACCCAGATCTTAGTGGCTTAAGATAATAAATGATTTTTCACTAGCAGTTTTGGTTGATTGGTAATTAGAGAGTGGCTTAACCCAAGGTGGTAGTAAACTGAAGCCTTCCCTGAGGCCGAAGGATTCAAATCTATAGATATTTATCAGGTTATTCAGAGATTCTGTTTTAATCCTAGAAAGCTTGAATCTCAAAAAAACGTAATGGAACTTGGATCAAAGGAATCTGAGTTTATACTCTTATCTGTCAACTTTTCTTCTTGGAAAAGTTGGTTAGCCTCTATCTTTCAGCTTCAGTAAATGCTATATTGGCAAATGAAGACCTTGGGATTTTCTGTAGTAGCTGTGATGATGAAATGAGATCGTGTATAAAGCAGTTAGCTTAGGCACAGCATTATTTTGGGAGGTCTTAAATGTCCCCTAAAAGCCCATGTATTAAAGGCAGGGATGCCAGCCTATGACGGACTGGCAGGGAGTGGAACCTTCAGGAGGTGGAGCCTAGTGGGAGAAGGTTAGGCTATGGGCGTGTGCCCTTGAGGGGAGACCAAGACTCTGGCTACTCCCTTCTTTTATTTGCCTGTCAGTTTCCATGAGGTCTGTAGCTTCCTCCACCACACACTTCTACCATAATACACTGTGCTGCTATAAGCCTAAAGTAACAGGGTTATTTAAACATGGACCCAAACCTCTGGAATCATGAGCCAAAGTAAATCTTTCCTCCTTACAAGTTGTTGACCTCAGAAATTTTGTCACAGTCCAGGAAGCTGACTAACACACAGGGACGGCATATAGTCTGGTGCCTGTGATACTTGGCAGGGCCAGAGCCATCCAGTTGAGCCTGGATCCACAACGCCTCCACATCTGCCTCAGTGGGCACTTCATACGTGGAAATCACTTCTTAGAAGCACCACTGTATAATGGTTCTGATGATTTTTCTGGATTACCATGGTCTCCACTTTCTTGACATTGTCTTTATTATCTAGGGACAGTTTTTATTCCTGTCTCCCCTTTCAGATTTAGTTCATGTTATGTGTTTTTGATCCTCTCAGAACTTAATCTGGCCCCAGATCCTGGAACCTGCACCCCAGATTTATTTATTAGTAGTTATATAGCCACTTGTCACCACTCCTGCATCTTCCTTTCCCAGTGTCATTAATCTAAGACTCCAAGTCAGTACAAGAGAGTCAGGCTATGTATGTATGGTGTCTGTTGGAATATCTGCCATCTCTATAACATGGTCCTTGCATACTAGGGTAGGACTTCAAGGACGAGAGGCTTCCTTTTGGCTAGAAATCTAGAGTGTACATCACTTCTCGGCCTTTTGGCTAAGATCAAGTGTAGAGTGTACATCACTCAGAGACTTTTGGGGGAATCAGAATTCTTAAGTCATATAGAATGCAGAAGTATAATGACCACATAGAACTGTAAGCATTGGTGAAGAAGTCTGAGCAAAGCTATTTACCTTTGATCTGAATCAACAGGGCCAACGTTTGGGAAAGAAATATAGACAGGAAGTTGGCAGAGCAAGGACAAACAGGAACCCATGAAAGCAATGGAAACCCATGCTTATCTGCTGCTGCTTCCAGTATCAGTGATGTAAGGGACCTGCAGGAAAGCTGGTGTCCTTAGCATGCTGCTGCACACTCACCTTCTGGAATTCAGAAAAGCCAGAGTAGGATTTCGATTGGCATTGGAGAAGCTGCAGACCTGTATGCTGGCCTATCTCAGCAAGCTGATCTGGAAGATCGGTGATAATGTGTACGCATTTTCACTGTGTCCCAGGGGCTCTACCACCTTTTAGAATATGAAAGTTGTTTCATTCACATGTTCAAATATTATACGTTTCTCTTGTTCCTCCTTTAACCTGGAATCTTAGAGGGAAGGGAATTCTGCAACCTAGGTTCAGTTTCCCCATGCTGACGAAGAATTAAGTCATCACAAGACATGGAATCTTAGTGCTGGGAAAGTGGTGTCAACTGAGGATGCTTTGAGGAGGGCCTGATGGGGGGGGGGTCCTGTTCATTCAGTACAGTTTGGTCCTCACTTATTTTGCAGAGGTAGTTTGGTTTTCTATAGACTTTCGTAGCCCCTGACATCCAGTGTTCTATCAGCTGCAATTCAGGGCCGTGATGGTGAATTTTTTAGAGCCCTCAATGATACATGCGTGCCATAGGTTTGCCACTACTGATCTCAGGTTTGGCTGGACACAGCCACCAAGGCTGTAGTGTTTTCTTCTTGAAAATAATTTCACAGAATCCCAATATCCTTCAGCATTAATCAGTAACAGACCAAGACAGAAAACCACTTCTTACCTTGTGTAATAACAGACCAATTCTGGAATACTGTAGAGTATACAAGGACAGTCATCACTCTGTTTAGTTCAACATGAAAAACTGTTGCTTTTCTACCAATTATAGCTTCTCTATAAATAACAGCATTTTGCCAATTTAATATTCCTTATTTTTAGATAGTATTAAGATCACCAATCATAGAAATACACCCACTTTCTGACAGTACTCAGTCCAGAACAAAGCTATATTTCCCTGAAACTTCCCCTAAATCACTGAAAAACAAATCATGCAAGTTCTAATACATCTTTCAAGTTCACTCTTCTTCCCCACTGCAAGGAGCAATAAATCCAATTTGCCCAACTACATGTGTGTTTCTGGATATATATGTAAGTATATATAAATATAAATATACATATACAATATTAATATATGAGATAGTCTATCAAAACTGTGCACATCAGCAAAAGAAAATCATATATAAATATTATAACACTTGTGTAAATACTATATTTATTAAGAAATCACGAGATTAATGCAAATTATCTTCAACCTCTACAAAGGTTGCTCAAAGTGATGGTGATTAGCTTACAAATATTTACTAATATAGTGAACGGGCTACAAGTGTATACCTTTTTTTGCTCTGTAAATGCAAGTGTAGATTGTACTTAGGTTTTATGTAGCCTATGACAAAAGTAAAATGATATGTAAAACTTAGGCATGATTTAAGGAAGACCCTTTGGTGGGCTTTCATGGGTAACTAAATCATCAACTCACCCTCTATCTTATTACATGAACTCCAGCAAGAATTGGGAAAAAGGAGGATAGCACTTGCAGCTGATCCAGGAGTTTCAACTGAGTCTTAGGCATGACAGGAAGGAAGTAAAATATTGTAATTAAGGAAAGAACTTGGAAAACACATACAATTAAGCACAATGAAGGACTGTCTCAGAGACAGCCCAATCATTTCTCAGCATGAACTCTAAAATGCAGTGACAGGTCAGGTCAGCCAGCCAAGGCAAGGCCAGTCAGGTGGGAAGACAATTCTTGTTGGAGCTCAGATGTAGGAATTAATAATGTGGTTTCTTATAGCTCATTTGCAAACATTTTGCTCATGTTGCCAAGAGGGTGAAAACATGGAAGTGGAGCTCTAGAAATGCAAGCAGGCCCAGCAGGCAGCAGTCAGAAGACCCAGCCTAAGCTTAAGCCCCAGCTCCATCGTTTGTGCACTGTCATCTCGGACATGCCACCATCTCTGTCTCATTGTTGCAACTCATTTTGAATGGGTGCGACGTGACTGAAGACTAAGTGAGCAGTGGGTCCTGTGGGTTAAGCACGAGAGCGCTACCAGGCCTGTTCTACTCTATAAATGCTGGCTGCTATCTAGCTTGGTTCCATGGTTGCTGTTCTCTGGGAAGGGAAAGCTCGAGGCTGAGAAGCTCATGATAAGTGGGGAGGAGTTTCATGGGGAGTGTGGAGAGGAAAGAAAGTGTTAGACAGGTCCATGTGGAGTGGGGAGTCAATCACAGGGAAGGACAGGTAGCAATAAAGGCTACTCAAGTGCTAGAAGAGCTAAAAGAGCAAGGAAAATGGGGTTGTGTAAGTGGGACTCAATTTGGATATACTACTGAGATGAAGAGTCAGGGTCTGGAGTGATTTGAAAAGCTTTTCCTATCTGTATATAGGTGAAGTGGGGCAAGCATAGTGTAGGTTGGATTTAGTACAAAAAGGCCCAAGGTCCGTTGGACAAGTAGCCATCAAATCCTGTTTACAGTGAGGTACTCATTGGCCTCTGGAATTGTGAGCATAGGGTTTGAATAGAATTTTCATATTTCTTTGGTCTTGAAGGATTTCCATGCTGTCAAATTCATCATTTGCTCAAAGTTTAATGGGGCTTCCACATTTACAGTCTATATTGCAATATCGATCTATAAAATCTCTTCCATCCTGAATTCAACCAAGAACTGTGACTTGATTGATTTTCTACCTGTCTGTCATTCATTCATCAACAAAACTTATTGAATGCTTGCTAGATGCCAAGGGCTGGGAACACGAAAGGTGGACAAAATAGATCAATGCTTACCTTCAATCATGTGATCCCAGATACTCATGTGGAATGTTAGCACCTATCACCCATGTTTCCCTGGAAATAAGATGTAGCTGGAAAATAATCAGCGAGAGATCAAAATGCCAGTCCCAATGAGACTATCCTTGCCTTTCCTGCTTTACAGAGTAGCCACTGTGCAAGAGGCACTTTTTCATTGCTAAAACAAAATAAGTGCTCAGGGAGGCAAACTATTTACTCATACCTCTCTGTAGCCATGATAATTATTAGAGCAAGGGTGGGGAATAGGAGAGCATTCCAGAGAAAGGGAAGAACATGTGCAAAGATCTTCAAAAGGAGGGCTCCTAGAATATTCAAGAAAGTTCTAGAAAACTAGTAAGGCTTCAAAAAGTATGACAGAGAGAGTGATGGCATGTGAGGGTAAAGACAGAGTCACACAATGCAGGGCCACTTTGGTAGCTGGAGGGAGAGGGGCCCTGCAAGAAGCACACTACATATATCACATCTCAGGAATTCCTAGAGTGTGTACTAGAAATAATGAGGAAGGACATTGAGTCATCAAGGGCAGGCCTTGGCTTTAGGTTTCATTTTCCTGTGGTCTGACTTGGCCATCAATGAAGATTCTGGGTCCTACTGCATTGAGACAACTTCCTGGTATTCTAAAAGGGAAGTATCTTACGTGAGGAAGAGAGATGAGTTCAATGAAGGAAACTGACACCCAATGAAAAGTGCTAAGAAGACACGTATCTTTGTTCCTGCCTTATTTTTAAATTCTTCTTTAGAATCCTGTGAACCTTTTGAGTGAAATACTTTGAATCCCTAGGGCTTGGGGAAATTTATCTTTTAGGGACTGTTAGAAAGATGAGAACATTTTGGATTGGGTTGGTAGAAATTTGTGGTCTCTCTTTGCTTTTCTTGGCAGGAGGATTTGCTTTGCCTGGCAGGACTCTGCCCGGATATGCAGCTGAGTCCCAGAATTTTAAGAAGATTGTCTCAATGGGTGAGTTTTAAGGGCTCACTTCATGTTTGTATCTCAGTTCACTTAGTGTTTATCCAGAGGCTTGGACTGTGTTTGATGGGGATCTCTGCTGGCAAAAATAGCAATAGGTAAAATTAGGGAACTGTTTTCTTAGGTGCAGAATAAAGTTCAAGATTGGGTTCTTGGAGGAGAAAAGCCCACTGTTAAGTTTCTGCACTATGGTTTCTAGGAAAAGGTAATTTCAAAAAAAGAGAAAGAAAGAATTCTGTTCATCCTTAAATAGGCCTGATTCAGCAAGAGTTGTTTATTTTCAGTGAAAGGGGAAGTGGAGTATCACAAACAAAATGGTATCCAGGTGCTAGCAAATGAAACTTCAAAGTGAATTGGGATAAGCTCCAATTTACTGCAGTTATGTCAAGGCAAAATTGAGTTTTTCAGGCTTTGATTAAAGAAAAAAACCTCTGAATCTATAATATTAATTTAAAAGTAAGGTGATTGAGTGTTGTATCTCTCTTTCTCTTTTTAAAGGAAATAACTTTATTGGAAAAAATACTTTTGGGATTTGATATACAGGCTCTCTCAGAGTTACCACATAATTTCATAAAGAAGTGAATAAAGAAAATATAACAGGCTTCACATCGTTGGGTTTTCTGTGACCACCAGAGCCTGGCTTCATCTCTGCTGCCAGTCTTTACCCAAATCACTTAGCATTTAACCTCGCTGGGCTGGTTCAAGCAAAGCGATCCTCTATCTAAGATAGAACTTTTCTCTCTATCATTTTGTTCATCATGAGGATGTCGCCTCACTGACCATTGTCATGCTCCAGTGGGAAAAAGGAATGGGGGGGAGGTAGGTGCATAGGTGGTAGTCTTTGCTACAGGTAGAAGAAAGAGACAGAAATTAAAATCACTCTCAAGGAGTATTTCCACTTTTTACAAGATCAAGCTACTAGAAAAGAGACAGTCACTCTAATTCCAAATGTGCTGGTCTTTAGGACGAGCAGAAGGAATTTGCACAAACTCTGACACTGAGCCTTGGGTCATCTTGTAATAGAAGTGCCAATGTAGGAATTGATAGGCTGAGAACTCCCAATTCATCTCTTTCTGTTGTCTCTCCTCCCTCATCCACACTAAGTAAGAGGAATGGATTCACACTCTTTCAATCAGAGTTCATCGAGTAACAAATATAACTGTAGAATATTTCAGCCCTCTCCAGCTCTGTACTTAATGAGATGGTTTCTGCCTGAAGAGATTATATTTAGGGTAGGTTCTCAGTCTGAACTGAGATTTCTCTGAAGTAACATCTCATTTCTCATCAGCTCAGAGAGTGAGGTAAAAATAGAAACCCCTTACTTTTTTTCTTTTTTGCTAATACTTGTTAACAAGAAGAGTGAGTGAATTAAATGTGCCTCTGAAAGCTCCAAATATCCATGAGACAGATAATTTCCTTTATTTTTTCTATTTGGTAGCCACAAGCAGATAAATCGGGCGACAGCCTGGCTCATACCTAGCTGTGCTATGTGGTTGGACCTAAAGCTTTACCCCTGGTTTGCTGAGCATTGACAGCGGGGGCAACTGGAAATGCTGACATAGTAAACCTGGTAGTGGCTGCCACAGTGTGCCAGGAAATGTTAAATGCTTTGTGTGACATTGCCTCATTTAGTTGTCATGGGAGCCTGTGGCCAAGGTCATGACTGTATGCGTGGATGCCCAGAATATTGTGAATTCCTCAAGATCATTCAAAGTGGAGACAGGTTGATGAGCTAAACTGTATCCACTGCTCTGAGCACACATAAGCTGGGCGATTCTAATTCTAAAGACCCTATGTATTGTTTGGTTTTCTTGTTCCTGGAAGAAATACCTGATACTTCCTACCTAAAGGAGGAGAGGTGTGTTTGGCTGATGGTATCAGAGGTTTCAGGCCATGGTTGGGTGGCTCCAAGGAAAGACCATCATGGCAAAGCGTGTGGTGCTGCAGATCCGCTCACTTCATGGTAGCTGGGAAGCACAGAACAGCGAGGACTACCCCACAGATGCACACGCTAGTGACCCACCTCTTCCCTCTGGGCCCGTGTCCTAGCGGCACATTCCGGAAGGGAATAAGTATAGCACCTCCAAGACCCAATTACCTCTCCAGGAGCCTCTTTATCCAGGCAAGGTGATAATTAAGCTTAACTGGTGCACCATGTTATAACTTGTATGTCTGCCTGACCATCCTCAATATAACAATTTGTTGCTGTCTCTATGAAAATTCCCCTTGTGCTCCTTATCATTCTAAAGCTCTTTCTCTTCCTAAAACTTTTTCATTCTCAATTTAGTTTCACTTATCTTCAGCTTCTTGGTTTCAAAGCCAGCACTAGGTTTAGTATCTTCCCACTAAAATAGGAATACTATAAAAGAATTTTCATTCATGCTTTTCATTCATCTAAAAATAGCTCACATTTTAAAAGTTAGCATACATAGATTAATCATCATGAGTACCTAAAGTCTCATCTGTTTTATTAATTTTTAAAAAACTTTAACGTGGTTAAGGATATAGTCTTAGTAACTGGGTCAAGGCTTTAAAGATAGTTCCAAGCACATAGCCCATCATTCCTCGATTATTGAAGAAGGTCAGAGCACACAATTCGGTGCAATCACACTATATTCCAGATACACATTTCGAAGCTACAAGAATTATTTCTACTTTGTTGAGAAATGAATGTGGGCTTACAGGGCTTAGGTGAACCACCGGGTACCTCATGTGGAAGAGTGAGAACTCAAACATCAGACCACTCAACTCCAAAGCCCAGGTTGGCTTCACCCAAACACTCAGTGGGGAATTGAAAAAGAGAAAACTTGTTCTCTGGGTTGTTCTGAATTTGGAAAGAACCTCAGATATGTATCTCACCTAATGAACTGATGGCCAGTGGGTTTCTCATTGCTGAAGAGCATCAACCAGGTCAGAAAGCAAGAGAGCAGAAATAGTCACTGTATCTGAGGGGAGAAGTCAAATCCACATTTCTCAGACATTATAAATGACAGTCTTTGGAAGAGGTAGCTCCAGCGTCACTTGAATGGCACTTCTTTCTCTGGGTCAGTTTCTTCTGATAAACTTGGAACCTTGAAACATATCCCCTCTGTTGTCACCATAAGGGGAACAATCTTTTTTTTTTTTTGAGACAGGGTCTTGCTTTGTAGTTCAGGCTGGCTCTGAGCTCACTATGTAGCCCAGGCAAGCCTCGAACTCAGCAATTCTCCTGTCTCTGCCTCCCGAGTGCTGGGATGACAGGCGTGAGCCACCATGCCCAGCATTGTGGTATGTGGTATTGATTGCTGATGGGCGTGAGTCTCCACGCCTAGCATTGTATGTGGTTACCGGGGATTGAATTTAGGACCTTGTGCTTGCGAGGCAGGCACCAGAACCACTGAGCTAACCCTCCGGCCCAAGGGGAACAATCTTAATCAGCAGGCTTTTATGGGAAAGCAGTGTTGGATGCTTCTACCTTCCCTATACTAGGAGGCCCCCTGTCCCTTCCCTACGCAGAACTGAAATAACTTCAGGCAATCTAAAGGAGAACCATGGCAGGCAATGGATTCCTTCAAAGTACAGTTGGAAAAGGAAAGTCCGTGTCTCTCTTTTGGTTCAACTCAGCTTCTTTGATAACCGGAGAAGAGTATGCAGCATGGCTGAATTTAGGACAGGAAACTATAAGGCCAGTCAGTGACTTCTATAGTGAAATACACTTTCTCCCGATCTCTATCAAGTGGTCTGACCGAGTCTGTTTCTCTGTTAGAAAGCCAACTGGTGGCAAGGTCCTTGCATGCCACGTTATTGCATGTCACTGTACTAGTACCAGTGGTGTTTTTATCACTGTAGGTTCACAGCAAAGAGATAAAAAGGAGGGGGCTGCAGGAAGATAGCTTGTACTTGAACCTCAGACTCATCTTCACTGATCGTGGAGATCCACTCCCCGCTGTTGCCCAGCTGATGTAGCCCCCATAAGGGAGGACTGTAAGGACCGTCTGTGAACTGTTCCCATGCATTCTCTGCTCTCCACCTTCCAGCTGGCTTTGGTCCTGTAGGGAAACCTTGTAGGGAAGAAGGACTGGAAGCGACTGAGAGCAGTGTATCTGTCCCAAGACCCCTTCCACTGGGCAGCTGTGGCCACAGAGACCTCACGTTCTGTCGGGCGGCCCTCTCCGTGCAGATTATTCTCTGGGTCGTGGTCACCTCTCTTTTAAATGTCTCTTTCATTAAACTCACCACAATCACTGACTTTGAATATTCCATCTTTTTGTAGCTAGGAGCCTGACTGAAACAATCATTATCTGTGTAACTTTCAGCAAACTCTTTAATCTCTATTGGCTTTGTTTTTCTGTGTGAATTGAGGGTTGTAATGCCTTCTTTAGAATAAAACAAGGCTAGTGCTCGCTTCAGCAGCACATATACTAGAATAAAACAAGGCTATATCTGTAAGTTCAATTGTGCACATAGTAAACTCTTCATAAAGGTGATTAGCAGTAATTCTCTGACTACGACAAACAATGCTAGAAAGGCATTTCTTAGAGCTTGAGTTAGGTTTTAAGTCAACAATCAATAAAAATTCCAAAGGTCAAAATTCCTTTCTGTTCTGCACCATCACATCTGGCTACTTTCCATGCATTGCGCTCATGTCAACTCTGAGGTGGCCGTTATATTTTTCAGTTTTGAAATGAGGAAGCTGAGACTCTATAGACTAATGTGACAGAATCTAATACACCACTGGCGGCAGTGTTTAAAGCAGTTCTACTGATACAGAGTTGAGTCCCACCCCATATAGTGTGGTGCTATGGCTTTCCCACCACATTCCAGATATACATGACAGAAGAAGAGAGATGGATACTTTTATAACTTCAAGCATTAGTTGCCTAGGATGACAGACAAGAATTGGCCTAGGAAGATGTATTCCCTGAATTTGAAGACAAGATGGTCAATCTTGTATCCTATTTCATTGATTTGCTTCAATCTTTTCCCAGGGTCCTACTTTTCTACTTTTGGATCTTTCTGTAGCTTATTAAACCCCATCTCATCAGTGCTTTCTGACTCTAGCTGTGAAGTAGAGTCAATCGTCTAGGTAAGATTTAGAAGGAAACAGCACCTGATCAGGGCCCTCTGGACTGATGGAGAGAATTCTCTAGAAGCTGGCCTGAACATAGCATTCCTTCTTTTTTAAAAAGCCCTCTCTGGATATTTGAATGGACAGCCAGAGTTGGAAATCACTGCTCCAGTTTGTTTTAAAAATGAATTGTTGTGAATGTCGGCAGGGACCCTCTGGGGCCAAGAAAGAGAACCAGTTTCTTCTTAGCCAGGATGAGGCGTGACATAATCCACATGATTGACAGACCTGGGCCCCCAGTGCAGCTGAATGCAAATGTCTCTCCAGTCAGAGGTGATCTGAGTGTGCGAAGACAGTCATTCGTAGAGAAGGGGTCTGGAGAGACTACGCCCCTCAGCACACTCAGGGCACCTGAAATTTGTCCCATCTCGAACACAGAAAGCATAATTAAGAGTGATTTTCCATCCTCTTCCTCTTCTCTGTCCTTTCTCTTAGCCTGTGTCTGTGTATCTTGGGTGCCTTGCTGTGGCCAGTGGGTGCTAATAAGTTGGACAGTTCACTCCTCTAGGCTTCCGGATGGTGGGAGTGTAAGAGCTGAAGGGCTGGGTTCATTGAGGCTTAATTTAAACCACGTTCTTAATAGCTAGTCCTGGGAAAGGGTCGAAATTTCGTCCTCTACCTGCCCTCTGTGCTGAAAGGGAAGAATGGCGACAAGAGAATGAGATTTTAGGACCTGACAGCTCAGAGAGCCACACGTCTATGGGGGTTAGAAGACGTTAAAGGCAAGTATAATACCAAGGTACAGGAGGCCATTTTTTCATTTACAATTTTTTTTAAAAAAACACAACAGGTTAAATAATAACTAAGTTGGGGGTGGGGCAGGGAGTGCTCAAAGGTGAACACACAGAGGAAGAGGGGGTTAAACTTTCCCTTTTGAAAGAAAATACAAAATTAGAGGGTTTCTAGAAGGCTCCTAGGCTGAATATGATGTAGATCTGGTCAATGCAACGAGACAGACAGGAAAGGGAGGAGCGAGGAGGAGACAGAAGAAGATATTTCGACTGAGATTTTGAGGAGTGAGCCAAGATTTATTTTTAATTTCAGTTAAGGTTTCCCGCGCTTTCGCTCTCTGTTTCTTATCCCAGCTGCCTAGTCATTCTTCGTTTTGCCCAAGAAACAGTCCTCCGGCACCCTTAGGTTTTCCTGGACATCCTGTGGAGTTTACTGGGTGCGGGCTTCTGCACTGAGAGCTTGGCCTGTCGCCCACGTCAATCTAGAGCAGATGAGTTGGAGAAATCTGCCCAGGTTGCTCCCCTGGAAGGTGCTGACGAACTCGAGACCTGGGACACCTCGCCTGGCATTTAACCCCCGAGGGTCTCGCTAGGACTCTGACTTCGGGGCGCCGTCCGGGGGCGAGTTTCCACGTGGGCCGCCACATCGCCACATTCCACCTTGTGCATCTGGCGCCTCCGCCCGGGAGGAAGACGGGGTGGGGGGGCGGGACCAGCCGAGGGCGAGTGGTGAGGACGCGGCCAGGAGGAGCCTCGCAGTACGGGCACCAGGCTCACGCTGCTGGCTCGTCCAAGGAGCGCTGCGCTTCGCAAGTCTTCTCCCAAACGCCTGTTTACTTGTCACCACGGCCCCGCAAAGGGGGTGCTGGGCTCCCCATTGTTCAGCGGAGGAGAGCGAGGCTCTGCCTTCTCGGCGGCCACAGGGTCCGCAGGTGGCGGAACTGTAGACGTCTGCTGCGTCCCGTCCCAGAAATAATAAGAGCTGCACTGAGCTCGGCATTATTATGCAAAGCCGGCCGGGAGGCCCGGACCCTCCCTCGCCCGAGCCCATCTGTCTCTGCCGGCGGCCGGGGGCTCGGAGGACAGCGCGAGCGGGGCTCGTGGGTGCAGGCGCGACTCCAGCCCCGAGCGTCCGCCACCTCTGCGCGCCTTCCCGGTCTGCGCCCCCGGCACCACGAAGGGGAGGGGGAGGGAGGTCTCTACTGCAGCCCGCCGCCTCCAGGGAGCTGCATTAATATTAATCCTGATGAATAATTGAGGACGAGAGATTTACGGGGGCTTCGGCGGCGAGGGCGCGCATCTGGCTGAGCGACCTGCGCTGTTCCGCTGTCGCTCAGGCTCCGCGGGGCGGTCAGAGCGGCCGCGGGGGCGAGGGTGGGTGTGGCTGCCTTGCGGGGTTCGGGGAGAGTGTGAACCGGAGCAGATGCGCCAGGGGGTGAGGAGGAGGCCGCTGTGCGGATCGGGGACGGAGGGGCATCCCAGGTCCCCGCGCTGTCGCCTGCGCATAGCGAGGTGACCCGGGACCACGTGGGCTTGCGGGGAAACAATAGCGACTCCTCGGATCCTGGGCTCCTGCCACCGGGTGCCCAAGCTTCCCGGACGACCGGCTGGGTCTCTTTCTTACTTGGCTAATTTATGGCGAAGCCGGGGTGGGGGAGGGCGGCCGAGGAGGGCCGGCGTCTCGGGGTGAGGGCGGGGGAGCGGTTAAAGGAGTTGCCCGAGGCTGCGGCGCGGGTGATGTCAGCCCTCGACGAAAATAGAGCGGGATCGCCTGCAAATCCCCAGCTCCGGCGGGGCTAAACCTCGCAATCCCTCCCCGGCCGGCGCCGAGCCAGAGCGCAGGGCGGCCGCCGCCTCCCCGGCGCGCACACACCGCACACGCGCGCACGCTCGCCACACTCCCCCGCTCGCACACTCGCCGAGCTCCGCGGCCACCGTGCCCGCCCGGCAAAGCGCAGGTGGCCTCGGCGGCCGGGCCGCTCCGTGGGCGCGCGCTCTCCCACGGCCCGGGGACAGCGGGCCTGCGGGGAGCCACCCTCGGCTCCCGGCGTCTCTCCGAGGGCCACCGCGGCGCGCGGACGGGAGCGCGGGGCGCGCGCGGCGGAGCCGGGACGTGGATTAGCGCCCACAGGAGCGGCCGGCGCCCGCGGAGGCGCTAAAGGGTTTACCGGGGGGGGGGCGGAAGGGCGGGGAGAGACTCCCCTTAAATACCGCTCCCCGCCACACTCGGCTCCACCGGCGCCCGCTCGCACCCTCGCCCGCCGCTTCCGGACTGTGCCGAAAAGGAGGGGGCGTTCCCGGACCATGGCATCCGCGGAAGGGTGAGAGGGCTTTTCTGGGAGCCGCGCGCGGGGTGGCGGTTCCCTGACCGGGTTGGGGACCGAGAGGTGTCGCGCCCGGCCTCGTGGATGGTGGCAAAGCTAAGGCTCAGAGAGGGAGAGAGAGAGAGAGAAAAAAAAGAGGCTTGTTTTAATTGCGGGGGTAAGGTGCGATGGTGTGAAAAGTGGGAAGAAAGAGAAATCTTCTGGAGGTCACTTTTGTGATTTAAAAACAATAGGAATTGGCCAGGGTGCGAGCAGACACCGTCCTAGAAAGCCGTGGGCCAGCGCGGCGGGCGAGCGCGACCGGGACTGGGAACTGGAGACCCGCGGAATGAATGAGCCGGACCAGGGCCGGGGCGGGGCGAGGATCAGCGCGCGCGGCCTTGAACGCCACGTTTCCAGGCGCCGCAGAGGCTCTGGGACCCGCTCGGATCGCACAGCCGTGGACGGAGGACTGGCCCGCTGCAAGGCAGGGTGCAAAAGATTTAGGTGCTTCCCGGGCGGAGGCGGGCAAACTTGTAGTTCTGGGCAGGGATAGGAGTCTCCAGGCTCTGTCTGGGGTAGCGTTGTCTTCTCTGTTTTCCTCCCGGCCCTGGAGTAGCCTCTTACCTCCTGAGCCCACGGTTGCCATGGAGAAAGTACCTACTGATAAATAAAGACCTCTGTTATCAAAAAGAGGTATAGCGCTTGGAGGGGCAAACAACGATCTCCTGAGCACTCACTCACACGTCCGAGGAAGAGTGTCTGGACCAGTGTCCTTAGGGAAGAGTTTCGGGCTTGCTAGTGTGAGCAGGATAAAAGGACTGCTGGGGAACTCGGCAGCACTAGGATGAATGCAGAAGATGGCACCAGCCACTTGAGAAAGCTCACTGGACCCAGGTTGTGTGACAAGTAAATATCACGGTCGCCTCTAGCGCAAGTGGAGAGCCTTGGCCCTGGCACTTTCCCGAGTTTCTGTCCCGTGTTTTATTCTCTCCACAGGCTTGTTTGGGGGCAGTGGCTCTCTCAGCAGGAGGGAAGAGCTGGTGTCCAAAGCCAGCGTCCTGACTCCAAATTAAAACAAAGGAAGATAGTTTTAAAGGTGTCTGTGTCCAAGAGAAGGAACTAACCCTTTCTCTGTCTGTGGGAGTCCTTCCAGAGAGGTCATAATATGAAATTTCCTCCTTCTTTTTGCTCTAACAAGCCTAGCAGTGGGCACTTTTAAAATTACTGTTTCTCAGAAAGAGTTTCAAGAAAGATGCCTATGTAAAAAAGGAGGGAAGGAGGTATCTTGTGCCAAAATAAAAAAAAAATCCAGATCTCTAGAATTGAATATTAAGAATCCGTCTGGTGTAACGTCAGTGCCTGTCCATGTTTTATTTAAAAGACTTTAGTATTAGGGAAGATATAAAGGCTTTTCTGGGTATCTTCAAGGCCTTTCTAAAATTTACCTCTGCTTGTAAAGACTAGGGTGGAAAACATCTGTGAAAAGATGGACGCTGGTCATCTTTCAAATCTGCATCCAACTCCTTCCCAAATTTGCTGGCCGGGAAGAAGTGAAGACACCAAAAGTTTCTAAACTGTGTTTATCTCACCTTTGTCTTCAATGAGAGCTGTTGGATGATGACATTAAATATAGAGCAGAAGTAAATTTTCACATCTGAGAAAAGACTCAGATTCAATAAATGCCATCTTTCTTCACTGTGGGTTGTTAGAAAAGATTGACCAAAGAAGGCTTTTGCATTTAAAGAGGCTTAAAAAAACACCCTAAAACATAAAAGGAAACACATAGGGAAAGCTCTGTGGGTATTTAAGAACAGCAACTGGTAAGCAAAAGACATTCCCAAATCCCTTTTCTTCTAGCAGCATTTACTGCATCCTTGTTGGATAGAACCCATGCCAGGCCTTGGAGTGTGGGGCACAGAGACATAAACAGTTTGGGAGCTGACGTTCGGAAGC
>PVIC010036244.1:0-18664 GCA_004025085.1 Thryonomys swinderianus
AAAAAAAAAAAAAAAAAAAAAAAAAATGTACCAATAAAGAACTCAATTTTAAAAGTGCACCATTTAAATATATGTATATATAAATTTCAATTTTCATACTGAATTTCAAGAAAACTACAAATAATTTTAGTGTGTATACCTGTATACCTGTATAAATAAGTGCATGTAGGTCATACTAAAAATTCTTATGTGACATTCAAATTTTATGGATGTATCATATGCTTGTTAAACTGAGCACCTGCTTTTGACTGCCAGCTTTAATCAACCAATTGCTGTGAAAATGCAAATGACCCTGCAGTGTCAGGAAGGGACAGCAGAGGGAGCCTTGGGTTGGGGGTGGGGTGAAGGAAGCAGGAGTCTGGTTCTGAACCAACCTTTTAGAAAATCCTTTCCCTCTTTTTACTGGGACCCACTGTTTCCATCTGAGCAATGAAGGGTATTAGACTAAACTATCTTGAAGTCTCTGTTCAGCTCCAAATATCTGGTAGTATTATTTCTGGCTTTTCCACTCTCTTTGCACTCGTGAAATGCATTTATTTCTCTGTCCTTTTTTGTGTTATTTTACTTGTGGGGAAAAAAGATTGATGGTATGAAATTTTAAAAATAAAAAACTGTCAGCTGGGCGTGGTGGCTCACACCTGTAATCCCAGAACTCGGGAGGCAGAGATAAGAGGATTGCTGAGTTCAAGGCTTGCCTGGGCTACATAGTGAGCTGAGGGCCAGCCTGAACTACAAAGTGAGACCCTATCTCAAAATAAATAAATAAATAAATAAATAAATAAATAAATAAATAAATAAATAAATAAATAAATGTCAGCTGAACTCTTTGAAGATAGGCTTGACATAGAAAATGGTTGATAGAGTAACCAATCCCAGCTTTGGTTTAATAGTATCTTTAAAGCCTTATAAGTTACTTATCATAATTTATGTGACACTTTAGATGTCATTAACGTTGCTGTATTGGTCATTCCTTTAGCCAAAGCTTTCCTCATGAACCCTTATTTCTGGGGGTAGAATTCCTAAAAGTGAAGTTGTAAGGTCAAAGCTGAAAGCCTCTAGGGAACACCTCTCTCCTTACTTCCCCCCTTCCCTGTTTCCCTTATCAGACCCTGAGGAGGCCAAGAGGGAGCTACACTTGCCAAGTGCTGGGTCACCATGGGGGTTTGGTTTCCAGGCCAGTCCTGTGACTGAGGCAGAATGCTAGTCTGACCCAACTCTTCTCATTCTTTCTCCTAGGCTACAGTCCAGAGACCTGAAACAGCGGTCTAGGCAGCCTCCCCCGAGTCTTCTTGGCTTCAGCAGGGTCAGTTGTCACTCCCCATGGCTTAGGACTGGAGGTCCTGGATGCAGCACCTTACACACATTGGCTTAAGGGTGTGTAGCCCCAATCATTTTCAGAAGAAAAGGAGTGCTCCACTGGTGATCCAGCACAGTGAGTGAAGTGCTGATTTTGGCTTAGGGCCAAAGCTCCTCCTCTCGGTGAGGAGGTACTTTTCCCTGCTTCTCTTCCTTTGAGTGCCTTCTTCCCAAGAAAACCACATGGAGAGGAAGAAGATCTGAAATAGCTTCTCTTGGTTGAGATCTGAGTCCCATAGCCAATGAACAATCACACATGCCTGACAAAGGATTTAAAACTATTCATATGTTTTGCCGGGTGCCATAATGAACATTTATTATTTTATAAACAAAATGATTCTTTAAAAAATAAAAACTTAAAATTATTCTCAAGGGGCCGGAGGGTTGGCTCAGTGGTTCTGGTGCCTACCTCGCAAGCGCGAGGTCCTGAGTTTGATCCCAGGTAACCACATATAATGCTGGGCGTGGAGACACGACCACGAACAATCAACACCACATACTACAATGCTGGACGTGGTGGCTCACACCTGTAATCCCAGCACTCGGGAGGCAGCGACAGGAGGATTGCTGAGTTCGCGGCGGCTTGCCTGGGCTACAGAGTGAGCTCAGGGCCAGCCTGAACTACAAAGCGAGACCCTGTCACAAAAAAAAAAAATATTCTCAAACGTTGTTTTTTCCCAAATATACATAGTTAGGGTAACTGAAATCCGATCTGTTCTTTGCTCTTTGACTTTCTTTGGTAACAACTGGGTCCATGACTAATAACTGAGTGAATAGTTCTTGGACAATAAAAAAGAATAAAGAAATGTAAACTAGGTATGGTTGCAAATTCCTGTAATCTCAGTACTCCAGGAGGCTGAGGATTACAATATTAAACCCAACCAACCCCTTTAATTCAGTGATTTAGCAAGACCTTGTCTCAAAAAACAAAAGTAAAAAATGGGGTAGAAGGTGAGGTAGTTCAAAAGCTCTAGGTTTAACCTGGACCCCACCACACGCACACGCACTCACACTCTCACTCATACGCATGCACACACACACACACACACACATATACACATACACGAAGAGAAAGGAATGTTTAAATAAGCACACTTGCTCCTGTTGGAAATTAAAGAAATGGTGAAAAAGTCTCAGGAAAGAGCACCTCTGAAAGAAAATAGAGGAGAAACAGAGTGGGACTGTGTTCTCTTTGAATGTGTGACTGTAACTGACCTGTTGTATTGGTCAGGACTGGAGAAACCAAGGTTAAGGACGTCACTTTCCAGGAATCACTGAATTTGCTGGGAGGAGCTTGCTCTAAAATTGCTTTGACTGCACCCTGTCATAAAAAGCTCAGCCCCGGTTATTTCAGTCTGATAATCATTTGCATTGGTTTAGCCCTGGAAGTTCTTCAATCTTATTTCCTGGAAGAAGAAAGAGAATACAAGAGTGAGCACAGAAGAGAAAAGTGAAAAAGCGATCGAGGTGGTGGAACCAGCAGTATCACTGGCAGGGTTGGGCGTGTCTCCTCCTCAGCAGTCTCACTGAGACTGGCCCTCTCGGATGATCCACTTCTTGGCTTGCAGAGGTATTTTCTGAACCCTCACGAGCCTCAGCATAGTAGCTGCTGTAGTAAGTTTGGCTGAAGTTCTCTGTACAGTTTGTTCATTGAAGAAAAACTGAAAGTTAGTTGGGTTGTTGGTCAGCTTTCATTCGTGAAGGAAAATTAACTAAAAGAAAGGTTTAAAGGGGCCTGCAATTCTGTGTTTGGTTAGGCCATTGCCAGATCACTCACTGAGGAAGAAAGGAAATTCTGGATAGTAACTCTCCTCAGGTACATTACTAAGTGAAATAGTTCTAAACAGACAAATAAGACTATTTGTCCAAGTATCATTGACCAATTATTAACTTTCAAAAATGTATTCTGAATAAGATTGTTAATACATTGTATCTTTCAATCTTTCAACAGTCTGAGGAGGTGAAAAGTGCAGGTTTGTTGTCATATTTGAGAGCAGGGGTGCTGGGGATTGAACCAAAGGCCTTATCCTGCTAGGCAAGTTCTCTACCACTGAGCTACATCCTATTGTCCTACATCCTATTTTTCAGATAAGGAGATTAAAGGCTCAAGGTCACCCTGTGAGTTAAGTGACCGAGCCACAACTGAAAGTGGGGACTTCTGGGCCCTCCTGCATCGTCTAAGATGACCAAAGGTGCAGGCAACTCCCCTGATTAAGGGTCATAAGCACTGAATTTGGTTCATATTTGTTTTAAACACTGCTTTATTGAAGAAATAAGTCATACTAGAAATGAGTCAGAGAAGTTCAACTGAAAAGCCAATGCAAATTGAACCACTTTCATATTATAACTATTTGGACTCAAAAAGGAGAACAGTACGAAGGGAACCAACAAAGGGAGCTTAGCCTTTCAACAGCAGAAACTACATACCACCACTGGGTGTGGATGTGTGCACCTGTAGTGCAGCTGAGGCAGGAGGATCACTTGAGCTCAGTAATTTAAAGCCTGCCTGGGCCAGATAGTAAGATCCCTGTCTGGAAAAATAAGAAAAAGAAACTAGACATCACCTCCTTGAAGGCAGGGCAGTGTTTTTTAGAACAAACACAAATAGTAGGTTCCTGCCATTCATTATCAAACAGATAACCCTGCTGACAAGATTGGCTCAAACTCCCTCTCCACAGTTTGTAGAAAGCCTAAACTCTGACCACTAATTTCTGCACATGACCAGAGGCTTATATGCTCACAGTCACCCTAGCCTTAAGTTCTTTTTTTCTGATGGATAACTTGAATTTATGAATTTCACACTATTCCTCACATTACCGGGTTAGGGGGTCTGGAGTCTGCTTCTTGAGTTGGTTTTAGGTTCTTTCTGTCATGAACCAAGAACGGGTCAAGAAAAGCACAAAAGGTACTTTATGAAAGCTGTGGAAAGAGAACAAGAAAAGAAAAGAAAAGAAAAGGAACATGCTCTGCATAGCAGTGTGGACAAACAAGTAAGAAAAGAAGTCCACTCTCCAAAGTGGAACCCGTGAGAGAGAGAGCACGGTGGCCAAAAGTTCAGCGGTGGCCATCTTTTTGTATCTTCTGTTCCTCAGGCTGACACCAGGCCTAGCCATTCTAATGAAAACCTGCTCGAGCTCTAGGGAGAAGATTTGAAGACAGCACCGTCTGACTGATTGGGTGTGCAGGGCTTTGGAAACTGTCCTAGGCGGTGCCCTGGAACTTTGTAATTAACAGGTCACACCCACTTCCCCAGCCAGTCGCCATACCCTAACCTTCTGACTCATTTGATTACCCACCTTGACAGCGAACATAGCCTATTTCTTTGATTACCTTTGCCTTTCTACCAAAAAGCAACAAGCAATAAATAAAGCTTGATAATAAATGCCTTTTTGTTATAACAAACTTGGGGAAAACTAAAAATATTTATATTGCAAAACAGTTTTAAATTGTACATTAGTCCTCCCTCTTCAAAAAGGTCATTTTGGTTATCGTCCCACTCAGTGTTTCACTGACCAAACTCCATATAGCATATCTATATATATCTATCTATATCTATATCTAGATAGATAGATAGATAGATAGATAGATAGATAGATAGATAGATAGATAGATAGATAGATAGATAGATAGATAGATTGCCCCAGCCTGGTAATCAACTACCTGGCTTCTTCTTGCCGCTCCAGTTCCCTTTTCTTGCCCCTCCTTAACCTCTCTAGACTGTCCCCAGAAACTCCAAATTCTTCTTGCTATTAAGACCTGCAATTTTCTTCAGCTCCTACTTCTTAAGTCAGCACCAGTACATTTCACATGGGGGCCCAGTTAAAAACAATATTATCATATTAGCACAGAAGGAATTGGGAGGGAGGTTTCTATTTTCTTGAGGCAAATTGTCCTCAGGATGTCACAAACACTCCTAAGTTATTAGGGACTAATCAGAAGTTAATTGGATTATTGTATGGTGACAGAGTAGGTGCAAAATGAGTCCAAAAGAGTGAAAAATTTAGATTTCATATCTATTTATCACATGAAATATTTCACTCTTCATCTCCTAATGATAATTTGAAATTTCCAAATAATTATTTTATCTTTATAGCTGAATTTTAATAGTATGCAGATATTAACTAGAAAAAAGAAAGAAATTATTTAAACAGAGAATGCAAAAATAAACTGTTGGGGCTGGGAACGTAGCTCAGTAGTGCCACTACCTGCCTGGCAAGTGCAAGATCCTAGGTTCTGTCCATCCCTGGTTCCACAAAACAAACACAAAACCAAAGCTGTCATCTACAAACATTAAACCAAAGAAACTTAAATTGTTAGCTTAAAAAAGCTTTAGTTTTTAAATTTTTTCACAGTCCAAGAATTCATTTATATGCAACGTTTGTGACTTTAAGTATGTTAAATTGAAAGACAGCCCTTACCTACTCACATCTGTTTCTCCCTGGTAAAGTATACACTAAACAGAAACATATTATGTTGTCAATTACAATGTCTTTGATTAACTTTGTCAGAAAAACTAGAATTATTTTTTTGTGCTTCCAGCTATTATGTTATAGCAAACATATTTGAGTACTTCCTAGAGACAATGGTGCATGCTTTATATGTGCTTTTTTATAAACCTTTTATTATAGGAAATTTCAAATACACACAAAAATAGAATCCCTCAGCTCTATCCCCTGTACAAAAAAAAAAATTTTGTTTTCTGTTACTCTTTTCATGCATTCCACACATTTCTAATGAATTATTTTAAAGAGGACTTTAGACATCATGTTTCATCTATAAATACTTCCATGTGTATCTATAAGAGATGACAACTTAAAAAATATGCAACCATGAAACTATGTCACAAAATGTACAGTAACTCCCCAACCTTGTTTAATAGTCCATACTCAATCTTTCTTATTGTCCAAAAATGTCTGTCACGGTTATGATACTCAATTCAGAATCCAAATATGATCTATAAATTACATTTTGCCATTACATGTTGTCTCATATAATGCACAGCGACAACCTGTGCATATTTGGGGAAGAGGGAAAAACATGGAAAGTGTCCTGTATTTCCTAGTACACTATGTAAGGGTGCATTTCATTGTGTATTCCATTTATTTTTTATGAAGTGGGTGATTTTTACAACTTAGAATTTACCTCATAGAGTTTACTTCCAAGACCTATCTTGGACTTTTTTTTTTAACTCACCAGTCATATCTGTGTGGTGTTGCTAATCATGGACCACTGCCTCTTGTATTTTTCTGGTGGATCTTACACTGTATTTGATTTAGCCTAAAATTAGTGGAAAAGCGAGAATACTCCATGGAGAGTGCTGTGTATACCCAATGCAGGTGCTCTTAATGAATGGATGTCCCACTATTAAGGCTTAATATTGTGAGTTCAGATGAAGCCTGAGCTTATCCATTCTGTGATCCTCTGTCTTCATCTAAATGCTTTTATCAACCACCAGTGAGCAAGGCCTCTATATGGATGTGTGTGTATTAGAACTTAAACTTGTGATTTTCTAATCCTTCCGTTGTTCCTATAATAATTAGCTATGTTTCATCTATGTAGGGAAACTTTCCTCATAAACCTTGGGTCCCCTGAAAAGATGAATAAATCCTGAAAGGCAGAATTTTTTTCTTCTTATATTTATCCACTTTCACTGTAAGGGATGGGTTCCCTAGCAACCCTCCCAAAATCCTCAATAATGCTTTTATTTTTATCGTTATTACAAATTTCTGAGATGTTATATCACTTGTGTGTTTGAATCCATTGCACATATTTTTCTTACTGATTTCAAAATTCCCCAGTTTTGGCCAGTGATAGCCTTTGAACTGGCTCATGCGTCATTTTGACATAACTCTAGACATTTTAGAACAGATATGTTTTCCAAATTCTGAATGTTAATCAGATTTTGGTAAAGTTTTAAATCATAACATTATAGAATTTTTAAAAGTTTTCAGAATTGTTTGGTTTTCCATTCAAACAGTACTATTTCCTTACTAAGGATTGGAAGCTTGTGAGAATAAGTGGAAATTGCCCTCTCATGAGGCAGGCCTGCCAGTAAAGAGATGATCCCATCCTCAGGAAGCTCTTCACGTAGTAGTCAATCTGTTCCAGACCCACTTGAAGGGGTGTGATCATTTTACTTTCTGTGGATGTTAGAATAATACAGACTAGGCAATCAGTGGAAACAAACCAAAATTTGGTTAATTTAAACCTCCTTTAGAAATGAATGTAACACTTCAAGAAGTAGATTAGTATATCAAATAAAATAGCAAGTTCTTATTTCCATCACCAGGCTTATTTTTCAGAAGGTGCCATTGTTAGAAGTTCTTTCTTATATTTCCAGAAATTTTCTGTGTTCATAACCATATATAATATTTTCTTAACAAATGGGATTATAATGTGGATATTGTTATGTATCTTTTCTTTTGTACTTAAATACGTCTTTTCATCCTGGGATGTATAAATCTTCTGCAATATACTCTGCAGTGTTCATCTGAATGGTTGCAGAGAATCCACCCACAAAGAAGTTTTTTTTTTTTTTTTTTTTTTTGAGACAGTATCTCGCTTTGTCTGGCTGGCACTGAGATCACTATGTAGCGCAGGCAAACCTCAAACTCAGCAACCCTCCTGTCTCTGCCTCCTGAATGCTGGGATTATAGGTGTGAGCCACCACGCCCAGCACTGTGCTATGTGGTACTGATTACTTGTGGGCGTGAGTCACCACGCCCAATATCATATTATTGTATGTGGTTACCGGGATCAAACCAGGGACCGTGCGTTTGCTAGGCAGGCAGTGGAACCACAGAGCTAAATCTCCGGCCCACAAAGAGGTTTCTTAATGGTTGACATAGCCGGATCTTACTGATTAACTTGACATACATCTTTGTGCAGTCGTGTAAGCATGCCCTAAGGGTAAATTCCTAGAAGTTTAGTTACAAATGAATTAAAAATTCATGTGTAAATTGGTTTAGATTTTGAAAGAGATTACCAAATTATTCATCAACAATGTCACAAAATTTCTCTTTACAGCATGTTTACTCCACACTTACACTAACAATGGAAATTAAAAGACACTTAACTGGGCCGGAGATTTAGCTCAGTGGTTCTGGCACCTGCCTCTTAAATGCAAAGTCCTGAGTTCCATCCAGTAACCACATACAACACTGCTGGGCATGGTGACTCACGCCCACCAGCAATCAGTAACACATACCACAGTGCTGGGCGTGGTGGCGCACGCCTGTAATCCCAGCACTTGGGAGGCAAAGGCAGGAGGATTGCTGAGTTCAAGGTTTGCTTGGGTTACATGGTGAGCTCAGGGCCAGCCTGAACTGCAAAGCGAGACCCTGTCTCAAAAAAAAAAAAAAAATACACTTAACCTTTGTTGAACTGTAGGTGAAAATGACTTGTTTTCTTTTGCATTTTTATCTTTAAATAAATCAGATGATATGTATTTCTTTATAAGTAAATTTTATATTAATATTTTCAGCTACTTTTCCATGGGTTTGTTACTTAGACTTTTAAATTTATTTGTATATAAAGAAAATAAATTACTTGCTTTTCACGTTTTGCAATTCTCTACAGTTTCAGTTATATTTGAATTTCAGGATTTTTTCTTGGTCTTCTTTTTTGGTACTGGAAATCAAACTCAGAAGCTTGCACTTGTGAGACTGGCAAAGGAACTACTGAGCTACATCCCCATCCATGATATTTTTATTGAAAAGATAGAGTTTGAAGTTGTATGTCACGTTATGGGAGGAAGTTTCTCCTCTAAGATTATACAGAAACAGTGTTGAAATTCTGTTTTATAACAGTTTTCTTTACTCTTAAATCTTAGGCCCATCTGATTTACTGTGAAGAGGAAAATAGAGATCTAATGTCAAACAATTATTGATTAAATTATCCATCTTTGTGCTCGCTTCGGCAGCACATATACTAAATTATCCATCTTTTCTCCAGCGATTTGAAACGATACTTATAATGCACCATGTTCATGAAATGCAGATATTGCCATATTGAGAAAGTTTATCACTCACAGATGCTATCATTAAGACCACCGGACAAAGTTCTCCAAGATGGAAAGTGAACCCAGGAAGAAGCAAAGAAATGGAACAGTTCATGATACAAAACCAAAAAGTAAAATATATAATAAACCTGCTTATAACAACATATTTTTAAAAATTAGATCCAAAATTCTGGATGATAACAGCATAAGGGAGAGTGTAGAAGGTTCCAGAGGTAGCAGAGGAGCAAAGGAAAATAAAGATATACTAATGTTCTTAATTCGCCCCAGTGTAGGAGGACTAGTTTTAGGCTGAGAATAGAAGCTTAAGTATATATGTAACAACTTTGAAGATACTTATAACTACTATATTTGTTAAAACTTAAAAATCTGACAATATCAACACTTGGCACTGATGTGGGAGAACAAGAATGCTGACACACTTTGGCAGGGGAAGTATATATTACAACAATTATTTTAAAAAGCGGTTTGGTGTTAGCAACTAAAATTAAAGATTCTCATATCCTGTGGTCAAGCACTGGGAACTAAACCTCGGGCCTTGACATTCTTAATTCCAAAGTTCAAACATATACAAAAAAGCATAATTTACTCCAATATTCAAACTAAGGGCTAGAAATTGATAGCATAAGGGTTGAGTGGTAATTGCCTCTGAAGAAAAGAGGAAAGTATTTTAAAAAGCAAAATGCACCTTTATAAAGCAAATGGCCTAGCATGACCATCCATAACCACATGTACAATGTTCCCAGTATCTGAGAAGCCCAAGCTTCCTCCGTCCTGATTAAACGAGTCTACAGAAGAATTCTAAGCATGGCAGTAATCTCCCAAAGTATGAACGAATTGAACTCATTTACTAAAATATGTATCAGTTGAGGGACATTTGACATAGTTATAATACTGAGTCTTACTATGTAAGAATAAATTCCATTTTCTCTTCTAAGTCTTCCTTTATAATTTCTAAAAAAGCTTTACTAGTTTTCTTCATTCTCCCACATCATTCTCCTGGGGCTCTTTATCCTGTGCTTGATTTCTCTTTGGTATTTTTTAAAATGTCTAAGTAGCGTGGTTGGCATTTCTTCCTGTTGAATTTCAAACTTTTACTTTCTATCTGTAATTTCAGGTTGTGCTTGCTTTATTCATGCCTCTGTCTTCCCACAAATAACTCATATAAATGGTGGCTGGGACAGAGCTACAAGTAGAGCTTTTGGCATGCTGGACAGAGTCCCTCTCACTAGACACACCAACTGTTAACCACAACCATTGAACAAGAGTTGCATAAACACCTGTGATTTTAACCACACTATTACAGGGTCTGTATTTCTTTTGTCTTCAATAGTATCAAGAGAAAAATTTATGCGCTGAGCACTGTGGTACTCAGTTATAGCCCAGCACCCAGGAGGCTAAGGTGGGAAGAGCAAAAGTAAGCGGCCAGCCTGAACTGCACAGTGAGACCAACAAAACAAACAAGTATCATGGAAAAAAATTAAAATTCCATTCTAAAATCCAAATAAAATATAACTATTAGGTTTCCATATTTTGTTGTTAAAGAAATTTAAGGGAGAAGGAAGACTTTAAATTACATTGACCTGATTTATTTTTAATGAAATTGTGCTGGCGTCTCAATAATCACTGTTTTCTAAGTACTCATAAACCATCCATTAAGAAATGTCTGTTGAAATTTATTTGGGATCAGCATAGAGTTTACTCACCAATATTATCCAGCATTGATTTTCTATGATAGACCAGACTTTTTTTGGCCCCCTAATCTCTCCTTTCCCATATTAGAATAACAGGGATGACTTTTGCATATCCCTTGTAGTCAGCAATAACTACCACTCAGTTTAGCAACTAGGAACTCTTGATGTCTTATTTATTTTAGACTTCGAGCACCAAGGTATTTCTTATTCTGTTTTGACTTTTCCATTTCCTTGATAAAAATGGTGAACAGAAGTAAGTTATTTTTTATTCCCACCATTCGTTCATGTTACATCATCCACCTCAAGTAGCTGATTCCTTTTCTCCCACTGACTGATAGTAGGAAGTTCAAGCTGCTTCTTATTTTTGTAGCTTTTTTCTTTTTCCTCCCAAATTCTCCAGCCCACTGCTGCCACTCATTTCCAGAAGCAAAAGGGAACATTTGGAAAGTCCGAGTTGCGGATGCCATGCCAGCCTGTTTTGACAGGAACTATCAAAGCTGGGGGTGTATGTGTGACAGAAAATACTAACAGTGCTTGAGAATCTTTAACTCATGTGCTTAGGTAGGCCTGGCTTCATAGATAACTTAAATTTTAAACCTAGGTTCCCTGACCTAACAGGAGAGGGCAAAGTACTCACCTTCTTCTGACTTTGCATATTTTTCTGGGGACACATTTCATGCTGGTCACTAATGGGGAAGGAGGTGGACCAAACATCTTATAATTAACTTCCCACAAGAACAGCTTGTTCTTTAAATTCAGAAGCCAAGAAACTTTGAATAGAATCAGTTTAGAGGACTGGGTGGTTGTTTTGTTGTAAATTCAAGTGGAGCAATTCTTATTCAGTCAAGACCAAAATCCCATCTAACTTTATTTGCATCACATTCGCTGGCACAAATTGCTTGGTGGCGAAAATAAAAGAGCCTGTGTAGAAGTCTGGGAATAAAAACAACAGACACACAAAAAGTGAAGGGGAAAAGGAAGAACAAAGAGGGGTAAATAGAGGAGAGGAAAGGAGGTGGGAAAGAGTAGCTCTAGTCAAGACAGTACTCTCGTTGGCCCTTAAAGACTAACTTAATTTAACCCTCCCAGTGTGTCCAGCCTGCCACCATGAGCAACTTGCATTCCTCTTTCAATGTTACAATAAAAATATTCTTTAAATGAGGGAAATTGTGTTCTCCATACCCATTCACCATATTATATATTTCACATGTAGTCCAGAGAGAGTTCGTCTTCAAATTCAACCCAAACAATCTAAAAAGATGGATGGACACCCATGGTAGATAGGGAGCTATAGGGAACCTAGCTTGCTTGAGAGCACAAAGTAGTTAAAGAAAAAGCCTATAGTCATAGTCTCCTAACCTGTGTTCAGTTTTATTTCCCTCTACTCCACTGACCCATGCAGAATTATACATTAATTTCTTTTGACATGCATTAATTTTTAAATTAAGTTGGGTGAGAATGGAAACAATTGCCTCTAGGAAATCTCAAGAGAAAGGTTTGGGGCATTTAGAAGACTTAGAAAACGCCCAGGATATTTTTAGATAAGCCCTGGGCACAGTAACTTGTCCAAACATAGTCAATTTGCCTACCTGAAAACTGAATGCTTTTTTTTGGTGTTCACCACATAAACTTCTTCAGGCCAGTTCTGAAGGTCCCTCCAGGTGCTCCAGATGCTGGTTAACATTCTTAAGTGTCCTTTCCTCAAGTGTGCTAAGATTCCCAAAAAGGAAAGACTAAAGCAGGCAATAGTTTCCTTCCTAATCCTTTAACCAGGAACAAATGTACAAGGGGCTCAACACACACACAGGGAAACACCTAAAACTCAAGCTGCTCAAGAATTTTTAGTCCCCTTTACACATACTAGCCTTTTGTACCAATAACAGCATAACTGAAGGCAAGAAAAAGTTATTCCAACTCATTAAAAACTTGGAGATTCCTTCCTATTCTAAAGAAAATGTCTATTCCCCAGAATCACTACTACAAATCTTTGCATGTGTCTCTGACATTCAATGACAGGGAATTAGCATCTAACAAACTTTGGGGTCTCATCCTGGCACCATTTGATGTAGGGGGAGGGAATGGCCATTCTGACGAGTGGAAATTGTCGATGTGCATTCAAGAGGGAGACACTAGAAAACAGGATCTTGGGGACACATTTTATGAAGGAAAGCAAGAGGGTCGGGGCACAAGTGTTGTGGCTGAAGTTTCTAGGAGCCAGACAGAACCAGGGAAGATTTGTTTTGGATGTGTCCAACCAGAATGCAGCCTGATTTAGGCAGCATGGACAAAGACAACCCAGACCATCCAGGCACCAGTACTAGCATCAGAAGAGCTTGCAGTTTTCAGAGTCCCAGGAAACAGCAGCCCGAGCAGCTGGTGCAGCAGTGAGATACTGCCCCCAAGTGGCTTGCGGGCTGGGGACCTCAATGGTTCGCATGCCAGAGTCAGAAAATTAATTGGGAAGGCACAGTCACACATGCCTGTAATTTTAATACCCAAGAAGCCGAGGCAGGAGGATTGGCAATCAGTACCTCATACCACAAATGCCAGGCTTGGTGGTGCAAGCCTGTAATCCCAACACTCGGGAAGCAGAGGCAGGAGGATTGCTGAGTTCGAGGCTTGCCTGGGCTACATAGTGAGCTCAGGGCCAGCCTGAACTACAAAGCAAGACCCTGTCTTTAAAAAAAAAAAAAATTATTGTCAGCAAAAAAGAATAGATTCTCATAATATACAGAAAAAATATAACAAAAAAGAATGAAATTTTTACTCTAAAGAGTATAAATCATTGATTAAAGGAAATCTTAATAATTTAGAAATAAATCCCATGTCCTGAAAAAGAAGCCTGAATACTGTTTACATGGTAATAATGGATCTGCAGATTCAGTGAAATCCCTATCAGAACCCCATTTTTTGTAAAAATTGACAAATTGATTATTAAATTCATGTAGAATTGCAAAGGACCTAGGGTAGCCAAAAGAAACTTGAAAAAGAAAAAGTAGGAAGACTTATGCTCCCAGATTTCAAAATGTAATATAAATAAGCACAATAGTGTGTTATAGGCATAAGGGTAGACACATACAGGAAAGAATTCCAGAAATAAACACATGTAGCTATTGTCATTCAATTTTAAATTAAGGGTACCCAAGACCAATGGGGGAAAATAGTCTTTTCAATGAAGGTGTTGGAATGGCTTGATAATCCCATGGAAAATAATTAATATGAACCATTAGTTCATACCATTTACAAAAAATAAAGTTAAGGTGGATAAAAGTTCAAAATATAAAAACCAAAACTATAAAGCTCTTAGAAGAAAACAGAAGTAAATCTTCATAGCTGTAGATTTAGTAATGGAATCACTCGAACATCAAAAAAAAAAACAGACTTCATTTCATCAGATTGAAAACTCTTGTGTTTCAAAAGACACCATCAAGAGAATTAAAAGATAACTCACAAAATGGAAGAAAATACTTCCAACTTGTGGGGCACACTCTAAAGAAGAGAATCAACTTAGCCTATCCATAAAAGATGAGGGGCCAGTCTCAGGGGTAAATGGTGGGCTGGGTCCAGTCAGTCAGTGTGTCAGTCTTGGCTTTGTAGCTCCAAAGAAATCTTTGGGGCTTTAAGAGTGGTACTGTCCCGTGAAATGATTGTGTCTGTGGCAGGTTTCAGTCTTATGGGACTCTGTTTTTCCCAGACTCAGTGACTACTCATTCAGGGAATGGCTGAAGAGTTTTAGGCTTCACCCAGAGAGGAAGGGTCTGGAAGTGAATGTTGTCAGAGATGTCCCTATGATCTTGAAAATTACTTCGGTTATTTTTATCTTGGTGTCCTCCACCTTGAAGGAGCATGAGATAGGCTAGGTAAACTTGGAGTCAATCAATTTTGTTGTGTCTGTTTAGACAGATACTTCCTAAATGACAAGTGTGCTTATGTGCACAGCTAAGAAGCTGACCCAAAGCTTTATAAAATGAAGGTCAAGCTTCGTTCTGCACTTAGATATCTTTCTGAAGACCCAGATTCTGAAGAATCTTGGGTTTTGCTCCTTAAACATTTTAAATTATATTCTGAATGAGTATCAAGTTAGAAACTTGGGAATTTGTCTGTTCTTTGTCCCCTAGTGTCTGTCAGGTGAGCAATGATGAAGAGCAGCACTGTCAGGAAGGTTGGAGCATCCTGAACCATCTTGATAAGGGAAGCATCATCATCATCATCATCATCATCATCATCATCATCTCTGCATAACATACAGAGATTAACTAAATTGGACCCACAGATCAAAACTAGTAAGTTTTCAGCATTCAGTTATATCATTTTTATTTCAAAAAACATTTTAGTTCTCATACATCAATGCTAAGCAACACTCTTTCTTCTTGGCAGGAGAGTTAATTTGGGAAAGATTAGCTTGTTTAGTACATTTTTTTCACCAAACAAACTAAAAATGGCTTTATTGAATCTCAAAGGGAGAAAAATGTGCATGCATATAATTTATATTATATACTTTATTGAACAGAAGAAAATTGATTCAGCTTTCAGTTACTAAAATACTAATAACTATCTGAATTTTAGGAGTTCAGCCGAGAACAGCATTTAACATTACACATTCAGTTCCACTGTACTTTTGAATCCACAAAATGTGTTTATATGTACTGTCTTGTTTATTTCTCAGAAAATAACTTTTGAACTGGTTGTCCTACTACCCCATTTTGAGGAAAGAAAAACTGGTACCTAACAGGTGAAGAGATTTGTCCAAGGTTACCCAAGTTTAAGTGCAAAATTGAACCAAGGTTGGCTCATTTCATTTGATGCAGCATTTACTGAATGTACTGGTCAGGATACCTTCAGCTGACAGTAAAAAATACCAGAATAGCATTTATTTAAACAGCAGGTAGATATAATTTCTTGGTTTTATGGTTTAGATCTAAAATGTCTGCCAAAATTTTCATGTGTGGAATGTGATCGAGCTGTGCAGGGTGCTGTTTATCAGTGAATTCATCCACTGATGATTCTAATAGAGTAACTATTGGTAGTGCAGGTAGCACATCTGAGACTATGAGGCCACTACTTCTCCATCCACCTGAATTTGAGCAACACTGCAAGGCGCAATCCTGCTTCCATTGTCTTAGAAGAAGCAGAAATCACAAAGACCCAGGAAATCTCTAAAGCTCCGGCTCAGAGCATAAGTGTTTTAGATCCAGTAGCTTGACCTATAGTAACATACCCTCCTGAACTTCATTAACAATTCATATAGAGGGACTGCATTTCATACACGTGATCAAAGCAGAGTGAACTGAGGGAGAGCCAGGCGAACTGGGTCCCCTGAAATGGCTCAACCCTCTGTCAATCATATCAAGAGAGATCCAGTGAGAAGCATTGTGGGCAGGGATACATGTCTTAAATCTGAAAGCCTGATTGTCTTTTTCTTCCTATTCTCCCATTCACGCCGCCTCTTTGTTTCTGCTGGCATGAGCCCACACTCCCTGAGTACACCTTCCTGTCAATTTTGTTAATTATTGCTTCTTTTTATTTTACCATGGGGTGATTCTGACAATTTTTTGGTTTCATGTACACAAGAATCTGGAGTTAATCTCTCAGACTCATCATCATATGTGGTATCATGAGGAGGTGGGACCTGCTCAGAAGAGAGTTACTGGGTGGTGGGTTGTGAGTGTGCAGTGTTGTGTTCCAGTGGTGAGAAAGTGACTAACACACCTTGAGTTCTGAGAAATCTGGAGAAAGGTAGCTCTGGTCTGGAGAGAACAGTGTCACAAAGTCATCAAGAGTCCAGATAGAAAGACCTTATCCTGCATGGCCACAAGGATGTCTGCTTTTTTGTAGCCTCAGTCATGTGATGCTTCTATAGCATCGTGCTTGACCTTGTCATGTCAATCAATGTCCCAGGCATGAAAGAAGAGACAGCTTGGTACCACAGAACAATGCTTTGGTACCTTCTCTTATCACAAGGAAACAGTCCCAGAATCCCCTTTTCTTTTCACTGAGTCATGAAGTTCAAATTCCAGGAAAGCTGGGAAAGGACCTAGCAAGGGGTGAGGGGTTGCCAAGTCTATCAGCCAGTTATGAATCATCCCCTGAGGCTGGTGGATGGTCATTGAGATCAAAGGGCTTTCACTAGTGACTGAGCAAAGCAGGGCTCTGTTAGCAGACATGTTAGGTAAATGGTGATGACCCAGGGAATGACATAGCCAGCCTGAATTTGGGGTTCCACTGTAACTTCCTGGAGTAACTCCAAAGGAAAGTAGCAGTCCAGTTCATTGAGCTGGGTGTTTTAAGAACAGTGTAGAGGAGAGTGGGGCAGGGCTCAGGTGGGGTGAGGCAAAGGAGTGGCATGCGAGTGGGTGAACAAGAATGGCTAAGTCTGTGGCGGTGAGCGCCGTGATCTCGCAGGTGGGACGGGCATGCCATGACCTAGCAGACAGTCATTGTTCCAGGGTGCAGGCTGCTCGGCATCAGCCATTCCAGGAACTCCGCAGGGGAGAGGGGCAGGTGGGGATCAGAGATTGTATCCCTCAAGATGTTCTGCTCCTCTTCTTTCCTCTTAATCTTGTGTCTGTCTCCTCCAGGCTGTTGCATGTCTGTTTTGCTGTGTCATGTACTTGAGCCCCCTAGAAGGGAACTGGAACTCTGTTCAACTCGAAGTGCTGGGACATACCAGAGGCACATGACAAATGCTGCTACCCAGATGCGGGGAAATACTTAAACTGGGTCTCGAAGTTGCTGCAGAGCAAGTGGCCAAGGTGGAATTTTCCTCATTGGCAAGCTGTGCTGCTTTGGCCCCCGGACACCTCACTGTCCTGTCCCTGATTACCTCAGGACCCTGACACTCAGCCGCAGGTGGGCGCTTCAGATGGGGGCACGGGGAGCGCTCCAGGCACCGAGGTCCTGAGCAGGAGCTGGCAGAGCCACCAAGACCAGAAGGAAGAACAACCTAAGAGCAGCAAGGCTCTTAAATTAAGCTAAAATGCTGGCTCCCTGCATCCCCCAAGGATTCCCTTAGGGCCTCATTAAAACACAGCTGGCAGAAAGAGAACGTCCCCTCGGAGGGGAGGAAAGGCCCCTTTCAGGCCTCTGAGGAAAACATTCCTTCCCCGGGATAAAAAAGGGGCTCAGAGCAGGTCTCAGCCCTGCTGGAGCTTCCGCTGAGGAAAAGTGCGCCTGAGAGTAAAACCGGGAGACACAGTAAAGGAGACGCTAATTATTCCTCTCTCCCTTTCCCATAATTCTGTATCTCGTTTAGGTTATGCCTCACTTGTAGTTTTCGTTTATTGGTTAAAACCCAATTTTAATAAATCTGACAGAATATCAGATTTGCTTCATAAAATTCAAGTAGGTTTTCATGAAAATCTATGGCTAACACAGGCAGCACCAGAACAGTGTCCGTAGTAGAGTGGAATATTTCTATAGGAAACTTGGTGTGGGAATGTGATGAGGGGAAGGAATAAATATGATACAGAAAGAAAATAAAAGAGCATGTATAAAGGGGGAGGAGGGGGAGTGGGTAGGGATATGGGTAAAAATGAGAATTAACTTGTGGCATATACTGGTACAAATTTCCCAATGTTATATGTGATTTTGAGATGTA
>PVIC010036245.1:0-18653 GCA_004025085.1 Thryonomys swinderianus
TTTGTTTGTTTGTTTGTTTAAACCGAGGATCTAACATCAGCTATTACTTATGCATTTTCACAACTGTGATATGTATTTGTACTAGTGCGGTGCTATTCTCCTTGAATGAAGAGGTTGTAACACTGAGCTCACAGTGGGATTGTCTAGCTGAAACTTCTAACCCGAGGACTGCTTCAGGCACAAAGGAGAAATGGCTCATTTCCTGTCCCATCTTAGGAATTGTATTGTTGTTTCACTATCCTTTTTTTCTTTGTAAGAAAAGAGTTGGTGTCTAGAGACGCCTGAATTAGATCAGAGATGAATCTCATCAAGGAAAAATTCATTCATCTTCCTTTGTGAAGGAAAGATCCTGGGGTGTTGACTGTGAAGATTTCATCCTGACGTATTTGTCTTCCCGAAGAGTTTAGGGCTGCTACGCCAGCACCGCAGGGTGGCTGGGACAGCTTTCAAAGTGGACATGCAGTGAGCCTGACTCTTCCTGCTATGGGACATCAGGGAATTGCTCCTCACTTCTGTGTGTCTTAGAAGGAGAACTTTCATAGTGCTATCGCTGTTGTCTTATCTTTTCTTTCCTTTTTCTGTGTATGAGCTCTACTGCTCTAAATCAGCCAGCATACAACGATCCCTTACGATTAAAGTCCTCGGTGCAGGCCAGACAAAAACTCATGGAATTTGCCTTTGCCTTCCATTAGACACTTTTGTACAAGAGCGACACGTGTCCATGGGGTCAAGGCCTCATGTTTTGTACCTCACAATACGTTTCGCTGCTTCCATTTGGGAAGGTATTAGATTGTCTCATCTCATTTACATCTTATTCATTCTTCCCCTTGACATCTAATTTTCTCAGATGCCTGTCTTTCGACATTGCCAATTTTCTGTAAAGGGATCACTTCACCTCTTTCAGTAGGTTCAACGTCATCTATGTCAACCAACCTGATATTGGACTTTTCTTGACATGCAATCTTTTCCTGGCTTTTCAAATGACATGGAAGTTAATTATTTCACTACAGGATTCTCCGTCTCCATCGCATCACCCACAACCACACCAAGAGAGCATCCAAAGTTCGTGATTTCCATCGGCCCTTCCTTGGGGCCTTGTGATTGGCCCTAATGTTTTGGATGACTTCTCTTGACAAATTTTCTATGTTCTAGAAACTTAATTTTCTATATTTCCATCCCCTTCACTTCTCTCTTCTGTTGATTTTTCCCTAAGGTAAACCATCGAACATCTTTTATATGATTCTTACTCTTTCTTTTCTCATTTTGTCCCCTCAGTCGTCTTACTCCCGAGTGCTGACCTCACTCTGCTGGCTAGAGGTGGCCACGTCTTCCCAGCTGCTCTCTTGTCTGCAGCAAAAGGCAAAACCACACATGAGTCTTCCACAGGCTTCAACTAGTGTCCTAATCACCGTCCACTGGTGGTATTTCCAGTGTTGCAAAGGCTTATATCTCTTAGTCAGTCCTGATTAACTGTCTCATTGCTTTACTGTGGATCTTCTCCTTTTGCAGCTCCCTGTGAACTAAAAAGAACCATGGTAAAATTTCCCTTAACCGCTTCTTTCCCAACTTGCCAATTTTGTAAAACACCGCATGCTAGTTGCATTTTGTAAGAACAAGTGACTCCGTAGGTAGTGTGTATTTGATGGCATCATGTAGCACAACATTTCAGAATTTGGAGGGTTTACTAGATACAGATAGTGACCTTTTGAGATCATTTTTTTTTTTCCTAGTAGCTTGGCCTTAGGCTCATTTTTAAAGGAATTTATTTTGGCATTTGTTTTTCTGTAAACCTTGACCACCTGCAAGAGTTAAGTTTGACTGTCAGCTTGATTGGCTTGTGGATCGATAAGAGTGGCGAACCTGTGGCGTGCACTGCATCAGGGATGCAGAGTCTTCTGTGTTATGAGCCAAGTCACCCCGCGAGTTGACTGTCAGGTTTAATTACAGTGTCCTCACTTTGCAGTAAATAAGTGTGTTTTTAGGATCCAGTTTGATCAGTTAGTCTCTAACTGTTTCACTGGCATTGACCTAGAAGATTGGTAAAGGACATTTCTAGGCGTTTCGGGTGAATCATGATGATGCAACCTAGGGAAATATATATGAGTCTTGGCCTCTGCTTCCCAGGCACGGTCCCTTTCTTGCTTCTTTACCACCATGAACTAAGCAGCTTGGTTACATCACACGCTGCTGTCGTGATGTTTCTGTCGCAGAGCCATTGGGTCACAGAGTGTCTGCTCCAGGAATGCTGCTGGCACTGACCAGAGTTGGCTCAAGAGAAAAGCTATGTGAGCTGCACCTAACAAGGGCCAAGAGCTGAGGCCATCCAGGCTCTCTCGAGCTCACACATGCACACACACCTGGTTGTGGTCTTGGAGCGGGAGGATGTAATGTCTGGGCTGTGGGTTTTCAGTCTTCTTTAATTTGATGCTTTTCTAGTCCCCTATTACTTCCCTTGGATTAGAAGTGTTTATCTGTGGTATTGTATCTTGGGGCTTCTAATTGAATTTCTAAAGAGGTTCACAGCTAAGTATTTGTCTTGAGTCTCAGAAGATTTTGGACTTGGACTTTCGAGAAATGCTGAAGCTGTTGAGACTCTAGGGAAGGGATGATTGTGTTACGAGTCCTAGGAAGCATATTTGTACAAGGTAAGGTGTAAATATTGATTTGTTATTTTGTTCATCTGGAAATTAAGTATAGCTCAAGGATGTCTGGTTTTGTGTCAGTTTGGAAACAGGTAGGATGAGGTGTTAACCTTAACTGTCTACTTTATTTTCTTGGTAGCTGCTTAAAGGGCCAATCAGGAAAACTCTTGGGTGGGACTGTGGGGATTATGGAGGCCTGGCTTTGGGCAGTATATTTGGATTGTGCTCCCTCACTCTGTCCCTTTCCTGTTCTGCTTCTAGGTCACCATTAACTAAGTAGCTTTGGTCTACCGGGATTTCTACCAAGATCCTCCTGGCTTGGAGCTAGACGGTCATGGACTTAATCCTACAAAAACATGAGCTCAATAAACTGCTCCATCTTTGAACTGTGGGTGTCAGTTATTTGGGACCAGGGGTAAGCTGACTAGTCAACTAGCCCTCTCAAACATCAGACCTGTTACATGTTCTTTCAAGACCATTGTTCATGCAGGACCAGCAGCCATGTCAGGTGAATCCTAATGCCTTACAAATGAAACAAGGTTCTTTTGTCCATCATGATGCGGCAGAGTCTAGCTATCAACTCCTTTCATCCCTTCCCACTTCTCTACCTATGTCTTTCCTTCACTCAGTATTAAAGTAGCTGCTTTTTTTTTAATGCACTGGCCTTTCCCACCTGGGTGTGCTTTATACTTGCTGTGAGTGCGCGAATTCTGATTCATGTCTCTTTGCACGTATTCCGGTAAGTGCTACAATCTGTGATTTTCCCTCAGAGCTGACAGGATGGGTTTTCATTCACATAAATTCTTGGTTTCAGTGACAAAGTTAGCATCCTGCAGGTGTTAGGTGATAAATGTGTCCTTAAATTGAGAAATGTTTGTCATAGTTTTGTTAGCCTATTACATAAGATCTTCTAAAACATTATCGTGCCTATATTTTAAATATTTTTTTTTCTAAGCATGTTTCCTGGGGAATTAAACCAGACATTACAATGTATACTATAATAGTGTTTACTTGTATTAGTTGTGAAAATTCTCTCATATTCAGTTTACATGATATCAAATGCACTTACAACTCATTCCTGAGGTATTTTTGACTACAAATCAGTACTGATTTTTGACTACAACAGTAGTGATATAGTCAGTCAGCTAAACATGTACTAGTATCAAGATTGGTAAACATCATGTTACCCCTTTATTTTTCTACGCAATAAGTATGAATAGTTGCTTTTAAAAAAACTAGTAGTTGGGATTTTAGGACCATTTTAAAAAAGACAGGGTGGTGTTTGCAAAGTGGCAGCTCCCCGGGCTTAGCCATTTCAATAATTAAAAGCTGCAAATTCTAATTTCCTTTCACAGACTGCATTCAGGGACTGACTCCGATATCCATTCATTCGTGAACTGGTTGTTTCCTAAGGAGCTGTCAAACACTAGCTACACAAACGCAGCTTTGTTCCAAGCTCCTCATGAGAACACTGGAGGAGAGTTCCAGTCTGTTGCGTGAAACCTCCCTCCCTTTGTAAAGTTAAGCGTCCCATCAACAGTGCACGACAAATCCCTCTCCCACTCTGTTCCTGTCGTGGAGATCTGAGTAAATCTGCTCAAAGTGCATTTACACTTTCCTCCCATTGAATTTGTTCAGTGTGGCCCATCCAAATAGCCTCTCATCTGGCATGAACGGAAAGCCACGCAACACTACCGAGGAATTTGGCTTCCCTGACACTGGCTTTTAACTCTGTTAGCAGTCAGACGGGTCAGTGCTTATGAGCACAGGAGCATCCAGAATGCTATCCATTTCGTGGACACTTATAAATCCTTCCTGACATAGCTGGGCCTCAGCAGCTTTTCCCCAAAATTGGAATCTCTGAGGTTTTCATTCTGAAAGTTCTTAACCCCCTCATTGCTCCTTGGATATGCCAAAACATTGGACGAGGAGACACAGATATGCAGCTTTACAGAGGAAGAGTTTGTACCATTCGAATCATCAAAGCACTGACTGGGCTGTGCCTCACAACTGGTTTTATGATGCGGGTTCAGGTATTTGGGGAAAAGAATAGAAAAGGCAAATATGGACAATAGTCATGATGTTCCATTAAGCTGTTTTGTTGATGAAGTAGATAATCTTCCCTTTTGAGAGAGTCTCTTCTCCTAAATTCTTCATGACAAGATAAATCTTTCATCTTCTGAAACAAGGGCAGAAGTAGGTGAGAATTCATCACTACCAAATATCCCTTTCTAAAATCAAGATTTAAGAAACTTATTTTTATTCCCAAAATACATATTTGGTGGTTGCCTGTGAAATTCCAAATGGTGAAGGAAAAGTACAAGTAAAAATGATTAAAATGATTATGATGTGCATATAAAATGTATCAATAAAATCAATTTTAAAATGATTATGATATTTGACACACAAATTCCCTAAGATAAATGTGGTTATATATTGCAAGCATGTGCACAAAAGTCACTGTCTAACCCAACAATAATTTACACAGGCGAGATAACACTGCATTTCAGGCACTTTGTACCATTCTACTTGTATTTCTCTATGTGGTATTATTTTTAGGTCAACTTTATAGATAAGGAAACTGAGGCTCAGAGTTTTCTTTACACATTTCCTCAGTTCACAAGGTTAGGAAATGCTGAAGGAGCTTTGGATTGAGGGGATGTGTCAGGAGTTTCACCTCTTAAATGTCTACGAGAAACTCCAGCACTTTATCTCCACAAACCCCACTGGCCTCCTGGCTGCTGTTTGGCTGACTCTTTTGACTTCTTCCACTGGCATCACGGTTCATATATGTGAAGTGTCTCTCTCTGTGCCGGAATATATAGCACTGTCCATGCATAAGGAAGTTATGCAGTAGCCCCTCCATTCACAGGTGCTTCTCTTAGCTCACAATTTGGCTCACAGTCCGCTTTTGTCAAAATGTTGCTTCTATTCACAAATCGTACACCAACGGATGGACGGGACTGTAGCCATCTTCCCAGAACCATGGAATGGATTAAGTTAGTGAACCAAGAAACCACTGTACACGAGTTCACCACCATTTCCTATAGAATATGTACACTGGAAATATGAATTCTGCTGCCTGAAGACAGTATGAAATTATAAATGTACTTGAAGCTATTAAAGAAATGTATAATTTTCAAAGTTCAGTGTCTCTCTCTCTCCATATATATATATAGACATATATATCCATATATGTATGATAATATTTTAAAAACTATCACATTTAGTCCCCCGAGTGGAAGTCCAGGCCTTTCCTTCCTGCCTGGAGATGGCTCTTGTCTTCCTGCTAGGACCTTCACACTTTCTCTTCACAGATCAATACGGTCTCTGCTCAGCTGCTACATGTCTTACATGTCTACCACAGACCCACTGCCCACTGCCTCCTCTTTCTTTTGATAGGACTATAGCAGAAAGGGCAGCCCTGATGGTTGCTATGCTTTTGTGTTTTGCTTTATGATATATATATATATATATACATATATATATATATATTCTCATGTAAATTTTATACCAGTTCACTTTTAGGATCCCTGGTTTAGCACTGAGAAGTGTATAATATCTGGGCCAATGTCACCCAGTTTGCAAATTAACATAATGCAAAATTCAAATCAGCTACTGCAAGTTCATAAATATTCTGTTGGCTCTAGAGTGAGGTCTAAAGTGTCATTTGGCTCCTCTGTGAGTTTCTTATCATTTCAATAACAGGTCTAGTGACTTCATCTCCAGATAATACCTCACGGTCTAGCACTGGTGTCTCATCTGCAGATTTTTCTTTTTTCTTTTTCTTTCTTTGGACTTCTTTTATTTATTGGTACCTTATATACGGGGATATACAGTGTCTACTGGCTTTCCTAAGGCTCGAATCCTGTTTACCTTTCCCAGAGTGTCTGCCAGCAGTGGCAGCGGTGGCCCCACCGCATCAATGAGCATGACTCGTTTTGTATAATGATGGTCTCACGCCTTCTAGCTCCTGTTCCGGGGGCTCGTCGGAAGCCCAGAGATGACACTCACAGGAGTCTTTCGTGTTAGCTGTGTGTCTGGGCTCTCTCTGCCGCCTGCTTAAGCTTCGCCGCCCACTCGGTTGCCTTGAGGACCACCCAGAGGGTTAGGAAATCATACTTCCCGTGTGTGCCTCGGCGGGTCATGGCGGTGTGACCTCAGGTCCTGTAGACGGTTCCTGTCCCCTTCCTCCCTGCCCTGCACTAGACAGCTTTGCTATGCATCACCCTTCCACCTCCATGTTGCTGCTGCGGAGGGAGCCATCCACGGACTGAGATCTGTGACACTCGGAGCCATGCAAACCGCTTCCTCCTTTCGGCTGCCGGGCCCTGGTTTGCAGGCCTAGCCACGAACGGGCTGAGTAATTCGTCTCCTGAGGACTCACCCTCATGCGGTCAGGCCTTCCACACACGGCTGCGGGTGGCTCACACTGTAGTTAGAGCGGCTCACTTGTCTCGATTCATAGTCAAACTCTGGAAGATATATCAAAGTAAGCATTTGATGGTTTATCCAGGAGTATAGTCATCCTTTCCTATCCATGGATTCCACATTCTTAAATTCAATCAAGTGATGACTGAAATATTTTTTAAAGGCACGTACACTGAACACCTATAAATTCTTCTTGTCATTATTTCATATGAGCACTATTTGCATTGCATTTAAATGGTAATATTTTAGGTATTATTAGTAAGGTAGAAATGATTTAAATGGTACAGGAGGATGTGTGAGCTACATGTAAGTTTTACAATTTTTTGTAAGGGACTTCAGGTGTTCTGGAGAAACTTCCTACAACTATTGAGAGAAAAATATATACTCTTTTATTTTGGGGGAAAAACATCTTTGTTCAGTTTATTGCAATTTAATTAACATGATATTTGACTTTTAAAGTCTGCAAAAATTGTCAGAAAAGCATACTTCCCTGCAGAACGTAATACTACAGGAAAAAAATGACCTCATAAAAGTCTGATCAATGTGCTGCTCTCTGATGAATTTAACGTGTCCGTATACAATTGTATTTCACTCTGAGAGCAGGCCCCAGTGGCCGAGGCCTCTGTTAGTTTTATGAAATTAACCTTCCCCTGCCGCTGTGACTGACAGGGTCTCATTGATTTCCTGTTCCCAGGATGCTGTGCGCCTCCCGAGACTGTCACTCGACTCTGTACCCAGTTAGGAGGAGACTCCTCAAGGAGAAAACGCGAAGGCAGCAAGGCCTGCGTGACCCCCGGGTTTGTGTGTGTGGAAACTTCCACAGGCACCTTAATAGTGATGAAATTATCACCTTTCATTTATACCAGAATAGCTCGCAGTGGTTCAGAGATGTCACCTCCCTGATCCTCGAGGTACCTTTTGGAGACGCCAACAGGAACCTGTTAAAATAGTAAGTGGATGTGGTCCTATCACATGCTAATCATGGTTACCAGGGGTGGGAGTGGGGCAAAAGAAAACGATCACGCCCAGGGAATGAATCTGTTTCACTTCCCAAGTGGGAACGTTTGTCCAGAAGCTCAGGGCCTGACGCATGCTTCCTGCGACGTCTGTGTTCTAAGAATGATTAAATCGGCTGCTGAAGAACCGGCCCCACAGCGGCTTTTAACCCAGAAGCTTCTCCTGGGAACTCGGTTTGTTCCTGGACAGAAACGCGAACAAAATTCTCTCCACATTTTTGTCTTTTCCCAGCAAATAGAAATACGTCTGAAAGTACAAATACGCTCTCCGTATTAATGAAAGCGAGGCTGCATGCGCTTCTCCAACGGGGAAACTATCGGATGGTTATTATTTTCTCCACCCATCTAGAAAGAAGACAAATCATTCTGATTAGGGTCGGAATTTATTGTTATTGGGACAGAATGTCCCAGGTGCAGGTGCCCGCGTGGTACCAGGGCACCACCGGAAGGGTGTTTCAGAGAGGTTGGGGGTGGGGCGGAGCTTTTCTTCCTGCAAATTTCCTTGGCGGGATTTATGCTGTGGACATGGATGAGTTCGGTTTTCATCTGGGTAGACTAATTACAAATTTTATATTTTCAAACCTTTCTATAATTTACAACATTATACATTTTATGTTTTCTCAGAGTCAACCTGCATGGTTTCCCAGTGATCAACATTGAACAACAAAAATGATTAATGATAATATTCTATTATATCAAAAACCAAAATAAATACTTAGGAGTCTATATAAGTGTAACTAGTTGAATGAAAAGTTGCAGAGGAAAAATAAATCTAACCTACCGAAGGATCCAAAAATATAATTACTGACCCATGGCACAGTTAGTCGGGGGTGGGGGTCAGTATCCTTGTCCTTGGTGCTGAGCAGGGTTCGTGATTTGCTTCTAACGTGAGTGAGCAGGAAGAACAGGGGGTTCGTAGGGCAGTCATCTGGCGGACTGCACCTGAACTCTAGTAACTGCTGATGTTGGTGTTGAGAAACTCCCATGGTATCATGTCCCTCTTTACACAGTGTGAAGGGAAATTTGCCTCATATTTATTTTACTCCACCCTAATTTCATAACTTTTGTCTAATTTTGAAAGTACAAGAAGCAAGCCCAATTTGAGATGTCAGAGTATTTGATATTTTTTTTTTTGAAGACTGCCATGGTTAAGAAAAATAAATGCTTGAAAAATATCACACTTTGTCAGAGAATAAAATCGGTGAAATGCTATATTCTTGGCAGGATAGTGTAATGCAAAATTAATGGAAAAACAGGCACAATAAAATTGTAGCATATTTAATGATATTGAAGGAAAGGTAAGTTTTTACTTTATACACACATGGTTATGTATATTTCTAAAACTAGAGGAGACGGAAAAATGTATATGGCAGCTGTCTGTATTACCTTTGCCAATTTTTCATAAATCTATAGAATTTGTAAGTGAATGATTTAAAATATTTTTTTCTGATTTCATAAATTTCCCATGGTCTGTACACTTTATATTATTCCAAGAGAGTTACTTTCCCTCTTTCTGTGGAAGAAATTACTCTCTCTTTAGTTGAACACTATATAACCTTATTTGCTCCCATCATCACTGGGGGAGATACATCTTTAAATACTAAAGATTGAAGACACCAATATTCAAAGATGCTCATGCTATGAGAGGGAACCAGACTCTGCATCTTTAGAAGATTTGAGGTAAGATGTTCCATAATGTGAAATTAACTCTTTTACAGTCATAGTATCATGTAAATCTCCACTTCCTAGTGTCAAAAGCCCTTAAGAAATCACTCCCCACATCTCTTGTCCCATTTATTGGTAATCACTAATCTTTCCATCTCTATGCATTTATCTTTATTGGTACCTTTGCCATACATAGTGATCACAATCATCATAGCGAACTTGTACCTGTACGTGATACATCTTAATTTTTCTTAGAAGAATTCTCCTCCCTTTTTTAACCCTTCTGTTCTTCTTAATTTATGCAAGCTTTTTCATTTTTTCTTTCTGTTCTCTTTTTAAAATTCCTTTTCCCTTCCTTCCACCTATCCCTTTCCTTATTATATTTCCTTTTACTATTTGAACACACTCTTTCCACACCACAATATCTAACCTCTATTTTGCTCCGTATTTACCCTTTGCATTTCTCACACAAGAGAAACAGTGTGTATTTTAACTTGTGTGTCCAATTTATTGCACTTTAATGTCTTGATTTAGTACCCATTTATCTTTTCTGAATAGTTCCTCTGACATAAAATGTGCTCTGTATGACATTTGGTGTCTCACTTTTTTCACTTGGAACGTTTTAAGGTTCGGTTAAATTGTACGATGCATCAGGACTGAATCTCTTTTTACAGTAGGCTAATATTCTATGGTTTGGACATTCCAATGTGTACGTCCATTTTGGAGTTATGGAACCTTTAAATGATTATGACTACAACAAATATGAATATTCCTGATTGAAGATTTGTTGCACTATATATTCTTCATCTTTTTTTCTATACGAATGTTATGGATAAACTCATCAACATAATGAGATGGAGAGACACATGGAAATACGGTCGGACGAGTGGGTGTCGTACTTATCAGTGGGTTAATCCATGAAAGTTCATTTCCGAAGGTGCTATTAACGGGGACCCTGATGAAGGGGACTCACTGGACTGTGCTTTTGGTGAGATGTATCTTGTCTCAGAGGTCTTCTCCTTCACATTACTTTCCAGTCTTTATGAATTAAGCAACCATGTCTTTCAACTAATATATCTCTGCCTTGTGTTCAGCTCTGTACGGTCCAAGACTTCTGAAACTATGAATCAGATCGAATCTCTCTTCCTCAAAGTTATGCATCAGCTATTTTGTCTCAGCGACAGAAAAGCTAACCCCTAGAGCAAAACTCGAATAGGGATGAGTATGGTAATTCTATGTTTACCTTTGAAAAACCCACAGAATTAAATTCCACCGGAACCCTACTGTAATTTCTCTATTGTCAATATACAAAAGCTTCTATGTTGATGCATTGTCCCAATACTTGTTACTTAATATTCAATATATAATTCCCAAGATTGTTTTTTATTTATTGTAGCTGAATTTTTATTCATAATCAATGTGAAGTAGTAGCTCCTTGTGGCTTTTAATTAGATTTCTTGAATAAAAAGTGGTGTTGAACATCTGGTTAAATATGTCCTTGTTCTTTGAATATCTCTGGGGAAATGTCTATTTGGAAACACACCGTCCATTGTTAAACAGTGCTTTTCTGCTTTGTCAATGTTCTTAAATTGTAAATGTCTTCATGTATTTTAGATATTAACCTTTTACTGGATAATTAAATTGCTTGTATATTTTCTCCAACTCTATAGAATATTATTTTACTTTCATGATGCTCTTAGAGGTAATTCTTTCAAAAGTGTGAATGAAGCCTAAAATTTGTTTGTTTGCTATTTTGTTACTTAAAGATTTGGAGTAAAATCTAAAATTACATTGTGAAATTTAAGTTCTAAAGATTTATTCTTATATTCTTACATTACTTTGCAGTGCATAAGAACTTCAAGTTTTTCTTTCATCTGTAAAAAGAAACCACTGATCTTTACATATATATCTTTGCCTAACTTTTGAAAGAAATTATTGGTAGATGATTCCATGAAATCACAACCAAATTCACCTGGCTTGAGGCTGACTTGGTTCTATTTCTACTTTGCTTAAAGGAATTTTATATTCACTGAACTTTAATATATTCAAATGAGTCACTCAAGGTAGTGTATCCTAAATAGACCATTGCCTGAGACATCACTAATTTTGAGACAGACGTTACATTTTTAGGGTACTTAATCCTTCTGTGTTTCGTATTTCTCAACTGTGAAAGAAGTCCACTAGTAATGCTAATGAATTATTTGAAGATTAAATCAGTTAGTATATTAGTTAGCAAGAGTATCGCTTAACACGTTGCTCAGTAAAGGAAACTCACAACTGTGACAGATACAACCAGTTAAAACAACTTTAGAGATGTGCGTGTTGTTACTCACATTTGGAAGTTAAAAATAAGTTATGGACTGGAAGAAAATGAAAATGTACCTAACCACTTGCAGCGTGATCTTGCTAGTGAGATTGAAGAAAACCAGGAACCATTCATAACTGACTGATTCATGTCTGGCTAATTATTGCTGCTCAAGAAAAATCACAGCATCAGAAAGAAAAACTGGTTCTCACCAAGGAATGGTTTTGGTTCCTCTCGAAGAAGACAGATATGATTATTTGCAGGGATCTCCTGGAAAAAAGAACAGAGAGGAAAAGGAGGATGTATACCTGAAACTCTTTGTCAGTAAAAATGGGATGCATTTAATAGTCGTACTGCCGTGTAAATTCAACTTCTCAAAAAATTTTTCAAAACTCTGTGAAATAGATGTCATCTGTCCGACTGATGACTGTGGTCCCAGAGGCTTAAAAGGCTCACTGCAAAGTAAAACATGTGCTATATAAATGCTTTATTTTCCAAATAAAAAATGAAAATTATTAAAAAGCCACTCACTGATGCATATTTTCCTAAATGCAAAGGTTTATGATTATGCTTATATATGGTAAAAACTGAGATTTAAAAGAAAAACTGCTAAGCAACTATTTGAAGGAATGGGCATGTTCAGGAATATTTTTTTCTTTCTGTGTAAAAACTGTGCAGTCCAAGCAGTAGCTAAAATAATTGTGCAAAATGGGGCAGATTATCCTTTCCATTATCATCAACCCACTTTAGTGCCTGAGGAAAAGACTTGAAGAGAAATCGATTTCAATAAATGCTCATGCAGATTGGTTTTCTGTGGTTTGGCACTTCAGAATGGAGCCTGTGCGGCATTCTCCGTCAAAATGCCATATTCCTCCTGGCACCTTATGATGGGATGCCAGATTCTCACAGCCCCTTGCTCTCCCCCGGGCACAACACCAAAATAGCCCGTCCAACCAGACACTCCTTCTCCACTTTGACCCATGATGTCATTACCCTGTCATAGAGAGACCTACCAATCAGAGAAGTGTATAGTGCCTTTCCTCTTCCGGTTACCTTAGTCCTGCCCCCCAGGCTATATAAGATGCCGACAGCTTCTGTTCGATGTGGGCCAGTTGCTCGCCATTATACAGAGTAGCTCTATCTGGTTACTCTCCCCCAAGAGAGCCTGCTACAGACACCTAGGCCTCGGCAACCTTTTCCTTTTAATTGTTCTATCAGTAATCATACCTTTGTATTTTTTTTAACAGTTTCTATTGTTATATAAAGTCTTATGGATTCCAAAGTCGGTTTAAATATATGTTTATGCTTGAGCATTGTGGTCTCTGCTGACCGAGGTTGGAATTCCCGGATTCAGAGTTGTAAAAAAAGGAAAGCAAGGCACAGGGAAACAAAAGTCTTTGAAGACTAAAACGAGATTTTATTTTTGCAGGGCTGTTTATACAGTGGACAACCACAAAAGAGCGCTTCATCCTAACACTATTTGGCCTTCTGTCCTTCCTGCCAATAAGCTGAGGAACAACAACATGTAGAGGAGGCTGAGCTACAATTGCATCTTTCCTCAAAGAACGAGACAAGACAAGAAGCTCACTGTAGACTGTCTCCAGGGACCGTCTTCCCAGCAGGGCTCCCTAACAGGATGTTCCCACAAGGCCATCTTCAGACTCCATCTGCTCGATCTTCCAAACACAAAGGGCACCAAAGCAAGGACAGCTCGCAAAACCAGACTTCCAAGACGACCTCCAGAAGGACATGGGTGGTATTAGTTCTTACTATATGAGCTCTGTAGAAAAATATTTGAAGTTCATTCTTGGAATTTGAGTATTTCAAATAAAGAAGTGAAAAATGTAGTTTGCTAGCTATCAATAGCTTTCCTAATTGCTTAATAACACCAGTGTAAGTTCATTTCCTTAAACAATGAAAAGTCATGACCACCTGTTAAAAATTATGGAAGTGACCTCTAAAAGGGAATTTTAGATATTCCACAATTATTAGTCAGACATTATTACCAAAATAGTAACTGTTACAGAGAAGACCAACTAGAACATGTATTGACACAATGTGACATCTCCTCCAGAAAAAAGGAAGTGTGTTAAAATTCATTCATTCATTGGCAGATGAATTATTTCTACCTCCTAGTTGCTGTGAAGAATCTTCAAGTGAATATGGATGGCAGATGTTCACTAGAGAATTTTTCAATTCTACTGGAGAATTTAAAAAAGAGATCTGGTGATTCTTAATAACATGGACAAATATGAAGGCAATCATGCTAAGAGAAATATGTTAGACATAATGCATGGCCTTACCTACCTGAAAAAAACAATAGAAAACAGAACTATAGTGGACATTTCATAAAGCTAAAAGACAGGATTTTGAAACTTTCTCCATGACAAGATGACAAATGTTTGAACAAATGCATATACTTGACCTCAGTTTTAAACACTATACAATGAATATGTGCCTTGGAATGTAATATGGTACTACTTGTATGATCTTTATATGCTTATATACCAGTTAAGGTAAATATTAAAAATAATTTTAAAATAAAAAGAAATGTCTAATACATAGAAAGGATAGAATGGTATGCTTATGGTTCAGTTAGACCCAGATGGGGAAATATCAACTAAAGGATAGCAGTTACATAGAGTGAATTAGCCTGAAATATAATGTCAAATATAACTATAGTTAATGGTATTGTAATATACAGGAAATAAGTAAATAGATTTGATATGCCTTTATCACAGACATGTATACACATAAATATAAATATAAACTTGGTAACTGTGAAATGATGGATAGATTAATTTGATAGCAATCATATAACTGTGCAGAAGTACATAAAAATATCACCTTGTAAAATAAAATCCATTAATTAAAAATGCAGCTAAATACAACTGTTTAAAATAAGAAGCCAAGAAATTCATATTCAAATTTTAAAAGCTATATATGACCTTTGTAATATATACTATTCTTGAGCATGTACCATGATTCTGGCACTGACCCCAAATACTGAAACATTCATTATTTTATTTGGTTTTGATACCAATTAAAAAGATGGATACTTTTATTTATTCCTCTGTGAGGAAACTCACTTAAATTAGTTGCTCTTTGTCAAATGCCACAGATTAATAGGCAAAAAGCAAAACTCAAATACTTTGACTTCAGAAACTTCTAGGCACTCCACTAGACATTTTGTGAACCATGGAAGACGTGGGCCTAACACACTATGAATTCTCCTTAGCCATCTGTGGATTTGCGTGTGTTACCATGTCGGTGACAGAGATGAGGATGAGAGCAGCACCGTAATCTCTAGCATATTCAATGTCTACCAGGCCCCACTAGTTCCTGCACCTACATAATCTCATGTAGTAGTCACAGAAAGGCTGTCACTGTTAGGTCAGCAGCGAAGCCCAAGTTCAACAAGGTTTGGAGATTTTTCCAGTAGCAAATTCAAGGATAGGGTGTAAACACAAACTTCATGCCTTGGGATGAAATTGGACAAGTGTCAAGAACATGCAACTAAGAGGAAGCATCATTCTCAGTTCCGAGAGGCAGAGATATGGAGTCCACATCGCACAGGAGGATGTGAAGCACCATCAGTGTCACCAAGGAAACTACTGAGTGACAAATGGGACCATGGTGACAGGAAGAAGATCTGCAGGAAGAGGCTGTGGAGGGCGAATGAGGTTGAGACTGGGTGGAAAGAATTTGCCACAGGAGCAAGGGTAGGGTGTTCCAGACTCGGTCCCCATGAAGTCTTCGGAAGTGTGGCGCCTCTGGGGCAACGCTAGTCCATTCTGGAAGCCCTCAAAACTTCAGCAAGGAGTGAGTCTGTGTTTAAAATACTGCTAGCAACTGTCCTTGGCTAGACGCCTTGGATAGAATACCTTCGAGAAGCTAAAGAAGCGCCTGGTAAACAACTCCCTATGGGTATGAAATACTAAGAGTGAATTATAAATTGTATTATTAGTCTAATAAGGGGCAAATATTGCGCCAGGTACCGTTCGAGTATTTCCTTATTAAATCCTATGAAGAACATGCAAATGATATGTTAATGCTATATTATATATCTATGAGGAAATATAACAGATTTTGATTGGCCAAATCCAAATGAATCTCTTAAGACTCATACAACAAATAATTGCGGAAGCCAATTTCCAATCCGGGTTGCAGTAAGTGGGCAAAACATTTTAAATACTATCTTGCAAGTAAGCGTTCTGAGACAAGAGACCTTTCACGTCTTTGCCATTACTGTACTCACAGAACATGGAGGTAGGGCATTTCCAGCCATTTGGTATGCATCAGATTAATTAAATGAGAGTTAGACCAATCTCCTGTGTCTTAGAGCAACCTAGGCCCATTTCTCACAAATACCCCTGACCACATCTTCTTGAGCATTGGCAGAGAAAATCTAGTCTAATATACCTTGACTTACTGTAGTGCTTATTTATGCTGACCACGTTCCTTCCTGCAATTTGTTTGAATAAATTCATTGTGGTCACTCCCTTTCTTACTGTGGTTTAGCGTAGCCTTGCAAGGATATAGTAAAATATAAAAAACGCAATAAATTTTGATGTAATCAACATTTTAAGTGCATATAAACAGTTACTATCTCCTTGAACCTTCCTGTAACTTTTTGAATTAGGATCACTAGAATTAATCCCTTGCTCATATATAGAAATCCAGCACATACTTTGCACCCCAAATCAGGAAACTTCTATGCATCTTACTGTCTGTGTTCCGTCTTTGATAACTTGTTTTTTTTTTCTATTGTCCCCCCTTCTTGATTTCTCACATTATCACTTACTTGTAGTGTCCAAAGGGAAGACCAGTGCTCACGGACTGCTGCCTGATGATAACCTTCAAACTCACTACCCACTTATTTGCGGGAGAGCTTTCTCCTAAAGCTTTAGTATAACATTTTATCTCCTCTACTTACTGTGGGAATCTGACAGATTGATATTGTCAGGCATTATGCGTTTGAAGAACCTTTTATGATTTTATAAAGGTGAGTGGTATTTAGTTCACTTAAGAATATGGTTTTTAGGTGTGTCCATTTAGCTATAAGAGAAATTGCAAGTGTAAATGAAAACCAAAATGCACAACAGATATTGTGAAATAGAATTCAAGTGTTCAGAGGGGGAGGGGATGTAGAGAGGGGGCAGCAGAAAGGAAAGAAGAAATGAGAAGAGAAGGAAAAATTGAAACAAAGCTTTTTTAAATAGGGAGGGGTGGGGAGCCTGGGAAAGAGAGAAGAGGAATGGAAAAAAATAAGAACCAAGATATACCATGTGCAGGTCTAAATTTCCAATGATGAATGGGATCATAATGAGCATTTAAAATGTGGCAATCAACTTCACGAATAAAGGAATGTGAGTGTTCGTTAAGATTTTTAAATACAATATCTATTTTCTCGTGATTAGCGATACTCCTTTCACCTCCTCTACTTGAAAACCTTGCTGTGCTACCTCAGTTTACACCTTCCAGAAGACCTGAAGGGAGGTTTTCCTAGTAAACCGCTATGGAGTTCGATGAAGAACCTTCTAAGGGAAGGTATAATATTGGTGTATTCGAGTTCTGTTGCCGAATTTTAAGTGACAAAGCTGTAAGACTCTCAGCAGTTGCTGAGCCAGCGTTCCCAGGTACTCGAATGTTCCTCTGCTTCAGTTACTCACCAGGCGGAAGTTAAGTATTTACCAAAGCAACTGTCATCTCTGGCTCTGAGCAAGAGGTGACTGGTCTGTGTTTAGGCCTCTCATTCCGTCTGCTGCACAGTGATATCCCCAGATTTTTGCCACATGACCTGTTTCACAGAGTGGGTGATGGGTGGCACGGCACTGCTCCAGACAGAGCCCTCAAAGGGCGGAGCAGAGAGGAGAGCGCAGGCGCATACAGGGTGCGTTGTGGTTTTGTGTTGCTGACCTCAGCTCAGAAGGAGCATCTCACTGATTCCCTTGGCTGTGGTCATAACTCCAGCCCACAATCAACATGAACCAGTCGGTGGATAGGGAGATGGGAGGGAACAGGTGGGTGTCCTTGAGAATCATTTTAGAGTACTTTAGAAAAGAGTTGGGGATATTTATGCTTTACTCATTGTTTTTAGTTTTTGCTTCTTCAGATGAAATTAACATCTTACTGATCAAATCTTACTTAGTTTAGCTTTTTTTTTTTTTTGAGACAGGGTCTCGCTCTATAGTTCAGGCTGGCTCTGAGCTCACTATGGAGCCCAGGCAAGCCTCGAACTCAGCAATCCTCCTGTCTCTGCCTCCCGAGTTCTGGGATGACAGGCGTGAGCCACCACGCCCGGCACTGTGGTATGTGGTGTGTGAATCTCCATGCCCAGCACTGTATGGGGTCACTGGGGATCGAACTCAGGATCTTGCACTTGCGAGGCAGGTGCCAGAACCACTGAGCTAACCCTCCGGCCCTAGCATTATTTCTTAATACCCTTTTAAAAATACTTTGTTTTTTGTTTGTTTGTTTGTTTTTGCACCATTTTCGAGGCAGGAGCCAGAATACCCTACTTTTTTTTTTTTTTTTTTTTTTTTTTTGAGACAGAGTCTTGCTTTGTAGTTCAGGCTGGCTCTGAGCTCACTA
>PVIC010036246.1:0-18661 GCA_004025085.1 Thryonomys swinderianus
CAGCCTGAAGTACAAAGCGAGACCCTGTCTCAAAAAAAAAAAAAAAGGTAGAAAATCTGGGTTTCTCTCTCTCTCTCTCTCTCTCTCTTTCTTTCAACAGGGTTTTGCTTTGTAGTTCACGCTGGCCCTGAGCTCACTATGTAGCCCAGGTAAGCCTCGAACTCAGCAATCCTCCTGCTTCTGCCTCCCGAGTTCTGGTATTACAGGTGTGAGCCACCATGCTTAGCACTGTGGTATGTGGTTACTGGGGATTGAACTCTGGAGATTGTCCTTGCAAAGCAGATGCTGGAACCACTGAGCTAAATCCCTGGCCACTGGGTTACTTTGAATACCAGGAAGAAGACCTTTCAGAGTCATATTTGTTTGCATTCTATTTCCCAAATTACACCCAATCCTCTCTGCCACTTGGGACCTTATGGATTTTGTTTGCTTTCAGCTCTCCTGTCCTACCTATTGAGGGGCAGATCAATCTGTGTTCAGTTTCGAAGTTTTAGAAAATAAGTGATGTTGGGTGGGGTACGTGGCACAGAGGATATACCCTTGCCCTGAATGTGACAGGCTTGGGTGTGATCCACAGCCCTGCAGAAACAACAAACAACACAGCAAAATACAAATGCACATAAACCACAAAAAATGTGATGCTAATGTAGACTATAGCAGTGGTATATGTGTTAAAAAGAAACACACTGGTGTTGCTCTTAAAGCCAATAAAAAATGGTTTGTAGACAGAGCTCTTGGGGGTAGCGATATGGCTCCACCTAAGTGTTTCTCAAGCTCATTTCCTGTGTTCCAGCAGTGTCACTGAACTGATGGTGTGCAGTCCGCACCCTCGCCTGCAGGTCTCAGGGGACACGAGGTCCCGGCAGAAACCCCTCCATCCTTTCTCTGCTCTGCCTGACAAAAAGCACCCACGGTGGTGGAGGGCGGCCAAGGGCACTCGTGGGCTCTGCAGGGCCTCCCACAGCAAGTCACACGGGCAGGGTTTGCACTCCATCAGTGGTAGTACACAACCACTTACTCTCCGTGGAGGCTTTCACCCGGAAGCCTTTGTAAAGGTCGACTATATACATCTTAGCTCATATCCTAAAAAGGTAGCAAGCCCTTCACACGGATCTGTACCTCCTAGGTATATGTGGATTTTCTCAGGCTTCTGATACTTTGCAATAGTAAGATATAACAGCCTTTGGAAGTGAAGAAAATCACTGAAAATCATGCTGGCATTAGAAATACCCCATCAGGCAGACACATTCGCACACACCCATGAGAATGGAAGAAGTCTGCACGGCACTGTAGAATGTACCTGGCCCCAGAACTCCTCTGACTTCTCTTCCCTGACCCTCCTTCACTCCTTGATTTCTACTTTTTAAAAAAGAGTTGGAAATGAAGAAAAGGCCTAGTTTCCAATCTTTGAATGTATTTAAATGTATGCTATGAAAACTCCAAATTTTTCATTTTCGTATGTTACATGCGGGAGGCATTCAGGGGTTTTCTCAGAAAGTATCTTTTCCTGTTATAAAGTTTGCATGATAATAAACATGGTTGGAAAATACTAGAGTGTGCAGAATAAAGCATTAAAAGGAAAACCCTCTTCTTCCTTCTAAAGTACACATTGGCAGCACACAGGCCTTTGCCCTTTAGGTCTGCTTCTCTTTTTTTTTTTTTTTTGAGACAGGGTCTCGCTCTGTAGTTCAGGCTGGCCCTGAGCTCACTATGTAGCCCAGGCAAGCCTCGAACTCAGCAATCCTCCTGTCTCTGCCTCCCGAGTGCTGGGATGACAGGCGTGAGCCACCACGCCCAATACTGTGGTATGTGATACTGATTGTTGTTGGGCGTGAGTCTCTATACCCAGCATTGTATGTGGTTACCGGGGATCGAACTCAGGACCTTGCGCTTGTGAGGCAGGCACCGGAAACACTGAGCTAATCTTCCGGCCCAGGTCTGCTTCTCTTAAACATTCCTCCTCATTGCCACTCAGTAAAAGAAGATACTAGGCCTCAAACCCCACCGTGCCCACACCCTCACGACCGCGCTACCTACCAGGCGTGAGTTCCTTTTCATATCTTTTAACTGGGCTGTCAGCTTGTCAAGCTCCATCTGATGAACCTCCAGATACTCACTGCAAAGACAGCACAAGAGCTCACCGTGAACTCTCAGCCAGAGGATAGCCTGGTGTGGGACTGACTTCCTCTTGCAGAGTGGTTGAGAAGCTGAACCTCGCTCTCCAGCTGGGGAGGAGGCTTTGGATTTCTCCTTTTGCACACACTAGCAGTGGGACTTGATCCTGCTGGCTTGTCAAAAATCAGTAGCCCTTAATCAGTTTGGGTTTGAAGTCTATTTTATCTGCAAACAGGATAGCCACTCCTGCTTTTTTGCAGTTTCCCATTGCATGGAGAATTGTTTTCCATCCTTTTGCTTTCAGCCTATGGCTTTCTTTCTGAATTAGGTGAGTGTCTTGTATGCAGCGAATTGTAAGATCTTGCTTCTTGATCTATTCTGCCAGTCTGTGTCTTTTAATTGGTGCATTGAGGCCATTGACATGAATGGTTATGACCGATATGGCCTGATTTATGCTACGTATGTACATGAAAGAATTAAAAGATTCATATCACAGCGACATATGTGCACCCATGTTCATAGCAGCTCAGTTTGTGTTAGCTAAATCTTGGAAACAATCCAAATGCCCATCAACTGGAGACTGGATAAAGAAGATGTGGTTTTTCTATAAAATGGAGTATTACTCTGCCATAAAGAACGATACGTTTGAGTCATTTATATTCAAATGGATGTACCTTCAGGACATACTCATAAGCAAAATAAATAGATCTGTAAATATCGTATCTTTTCTCTGGTATGAGAAACAGAAGATGTACATGAACTCTAGAATATATGGTAGATATTGTGAAATAGAAAATATTCATAGGGAAATGGGGTATAGGGGTAAGTAACAAGGGAAAGAAAAACATGATGATAACAAAAAGGGAAACAAAGCTTATGTATATAAGGGTGGGGGGTTACAGGGTGCGTGGGGGAATGGGAAAAAAAGAGAAATTGTGTCATATGCTGGTACAAATTCTCAATATTGTGTGTGATCACATGTATATATATAATGCACCAATGAAGATTCAAATTAAAAAAAAAATCAGTGGCCTTGTAAGAAGGAAGGTCCTGAGATGAGGAACCAACAGGCGAGGAATCGGGAGACATGGACTGGATCAGTCCTCAGTGTGGGCTCACAGATTTCTCTCGGGTAAAATGCAACTCTGACCACAATTGTCTCACTGCATGAAGGGAGCGTTTTAAAGGGAGGGAGCAAACAAACTCTGGAACATTCCAGGAGGTGACACACCCCTTCTTCAGCAACCTCAGCAGGGACCTTCTGTGCAAAACCCATTGGCTTCGTCCTACTGCTACAGGACGTGATGTGGAACCCCACACACTTCCCATCTCGGGACTATGAAAGGCTTCCCTGACCACAGCGCAAGAGTTAAACAGCTACTTCAGAAATAGTCATTTAAACAATGATCTCATCAGCTTTTCTCCTGGTCATTTTAAAAAGGGAAAAGTTTTTTTTTTTTTAAACCAAGTACATTATCGGGGCCAGTGTTCTTACTCGAGTCCATTTTTCAGGGCCCTGTAGACTTCTTCTACTCTTTTCGGCTGAGGTTCTTTGGGATGGTTGTTGTTTTTGTGACCTAAATTGTGCATTTTCTTCAGTTTGGCCTGGGGCTTCTTGAGAGTAGAAGAATTTTCAATAAAAGAATTACACCTACAAGAAAGAAGAGAAAAGGCATGGTGAGCCTGGTGTATCCAGAAGGATTTGACCGAAGAAATGCCTTTTAAATCACCCTGGGTTCATGTTAGGGTCCAACGGAGCTGACCCAGCCAACATTTGTTTCTTGGTAGCAGATTTGTCAACGGCTGAAATCTGAAAGCTTAGCTGTGTAGAGGCAAAGCCTGGTGTCCGGGTATGTGGGTTCAGAGTGGACAGTGTTGCTCCACCAAACCCCTATAAGAAGCCAAAATAAATATTCCCAGGTGGAAATAACAAATAGGCAAAGGGACACAACACAGTTAAAGATACAGCATTATTGGATACATTATTGGATACAAACTGAGCTAGGAGGTAGAGTATGGCACAGTCAGCTGGGGAAATAAGTGAGACTTGTTAATTGTAAGAACTCGGACAATGTCACATAATCCTCAGGACCCTTATGTAGAAGCTTTTGTGTGTTCCCATGAGATATGGATGACACATGAGGAAGGGCGCAGGTGCCATGAGGAACTCCTTTTTGTGACTCTTCATGGTGGCCCGCTCTGTGTCCTCTAGACCAGGGTGTACTTTTATTTTTGCTTTTTTTCTTTCCTTTTTTGTTTGCCCCAAGTAAGCTCTGCAGAGCCAATTTTTCCCCTGCCCCTTCACTCCTTACTTTTCAAATAAACTTTCGGCACTCTCTGTGGCTTGTCTCCTTTAACTCTTTGTTCAAGGCAAGAAGCACCTGGAAACACCTTTAACTGGAGAGCCATTCGAAAGGAACTACCTCTAACAAAATGTCTGTTCTGTTTGACTATAGTAGAAGACATTTTTTGGTAAAGAACCAGAAGGACAGCAATAGCTAATTCTATATGGCATTAAAGGAAAACACACAACTGTATGGATGGCTGTGTTTAAAGCCGCATTGCTATACAATTATATGTAGGTACAACATCAAAAATGTAACATCTCTACTGATTGCAGGAATGAAGCTTACAGCAGTAAGACAAACACCTGATGACCTAAACCCAAACTACTGATCTGATTAGGAGGCTCAAGGGCTCATGACCTGGCTCTCAGTGGATACCTGGGTACTGACAGGTGGCAACTGTACCCCTCCAGGCAGCTATCAGTGATGTTCCTCAGCCATCACTGTGTGCACCTAGTAGGACTACATGGTCATAATGCATAAGGCAGAATTGATGAGAGTAGATTTCATGAATGCCACCTCTTCACAGCCTGTGCTTTCTCATTTTGCCAGAGGAGACCCTGGGGCAACTGAGAGACTAAGTTGTGCAGCCTCCATCGGAGCGGGTATGTTCCTTGGAGTCAGTCTGTGGGCACAGTCTTTACCCACTGTTTAACCTCACTTTCGGTAGAGTCTCCCAAGCCTGAACGCAATGGAAACTGCTTGTAAAGAGGTGCGGGCAGACTGGGGGAGCGCTCTGCACGTGGATCACTAGCTTAACCTGCATTCCTCAGCCACCAGCCTTGAGGGAGGAGGTCTAAAGTATAGGAGAGAAATGAGCTCACCTGATTTGGGGTGCATTATCTTTTCCATGCAAAAGACATTAAAATAGTAGGGAGGGGGCTGTAGGCTGCATGCACACAGACTGACCCTCTTAGGACCTCAGAGCCCACCCCCAGGCTGTGCCCCAGGACAGAGCCACCCGTACTTGCCTGGATCGTCTTTCCTGAAGGCCGCTAAAGCCTGCGAAGGACTGGCTTCTAATGATTCCATTGGGCCCTCCTGGCGAGAAAGACTGGGATCCTACCAGCATGATTTCTGGGAGCCTGGTTGGCAGTCCTATAAGACAGTAGAAAGAGTATGGCAATTTACAGGCAGGTCCAGACAGGAAACCCACTAAGCTTGTCAACAACAAGACAGTGTGACACAGATGACGTGAGTCCTGAGGTCCTTGTCAAGAAATTCTTGTGAGATTCTTTCCTATAACATATGTTCAAGCCAAAGGATTCTGCTCTCAGATTAAAAAAAACAAAACAAAACAAAGTCACCTACCTTGACCAAAGTAAGTATAAATTGCACAGAACTATCAGTCACTTCAAATTTCCTCAAGGAATTTTGCCCCCCCCCAAGTTTAATCAGGGTTCACTAAAGATAAATTTTGTAACATTTACCTCCACGCAACATCAACAAAAACAACACAAATGGGCCACATCAAAGTTTCAAAGATGTGAAATCAAAACACAATTAAGACTTCAGGTGGAATTTTACACTAAGAAGTCACAAGAGTAAAACACAAGGTTCCTTCAGAGATTACTTACTATACTTGCTCTCCTTTTCTATTCTTAAAGCGAATTTTGAAGAAAAGAGGGTTAGTGCCGGTGCTGGGGATGGGAGCACACGGACGAGAAGGCAGTGCTGACAAAAGAAGTGATCATCTAGGTGGGACAGGAAGGTGCTCTGGGGAGACAGGAGGAAGCTACAACAGGACACACACACCCTTCACGGCAACAGACTCAGATGCACTGTCACAACAGTGTCAGGGGCCAGGAGCACAGTGTTGGTCCCCACAGGACCACCCTGAATGGTTCAACCCTTGGCAACAGGCAGGATCGGAGCGTCTCTATTGTCTGGCCAGGTGAAGAGGGCCAGAGATGGCTGCGTTAGCAGGAAGAAAGTGGCAGGGTTTGCTCAGAAGCCCTCTAAATGAGTGCATTTGAGAAGCATGAACCACTGCCCTTACAGACCCAGTGAGAAAGAACAGCTAAGAAATAAGAGCACCCCACCCCCAAGCTGTCGAAAGTTCTTAGATCCCCTCGCTGGGCAGGAAAGAGCGGCTCCGGGACCTGTACACATTCTTGCAGAGCACAGGAGCTGTCTCACTGGACAACAGACTTGCAAGGCAGAAAAACTTTGATCTGTGTGGGGCAAAAGCTTCTTGCCAGCTGAAGACAGGAATCTTCGATTTGAGAGAATTCTCTAGAAATCGGAAAAGTAATGAAGTGTAAGTATGCAAGACAAATAAAAGTAGAATGTAGTGTGTAGGTAAAAGGCAGGTGCCAATGAAGCTTTCTCTGGTGACTTTTCCAAGCCCTGAGGCTCCGAAAGATGCCTAATTCCTTTAATTCCTCAGCAAGACGCTGGCAACGCTCTCTGCGGATGACTAAGGTGCTGAGTACATTTCATTAAGGATCCCTTTGCTCAGGTGTAAGGCAGGCCTGTGTTGTATCACTCACAAACTTCTAATAAATATGTTAATGTTATTTCTGTACTTGATTTTTTTTTTTTTTTTGAGACAGGGTCTCGCTTTGTAGTCCAGGCTGGCTCTGAGCTCACTATGTAGTCCAGGCAAGCCTGGAAATCAGCAATCCTCCTGTCTCTGCCTCCCGAGTGCTGGGATTACAGGTGTGAGCCACCATGCCCGGCACTGTGGTATGTGGAATGTGGTATTGATTCCTGGTAGGCGTGAGTCTCCACGCCCAGTATTGTATGTGGTTACCGGGGATCGAACTCAGGACCTTGCACTTGCGAGGCAGGTGCCAGAACCACTGAGCTAACCCTCCGGCCCCATGTACTTGATTTTTTTTTTATTGCTGGTGATTAAATCCAAAACCCTATTCATGCTAGGCAAGTACTCCTAGCTATCTTCCTAAATGATAACCAAACACCCACGTTAAACTCCCAATTGGATAGATTTTATTAGCATTGTGAACTCATTTTGTAAATTATTGTTCAATAGTCTACCATGTCATGGAGATTCTTTGACCACAGAAAAATACTTTAAAGTATTTCAAATACTTAATTGTTTCATTGTCTTGTATTTCCTTGAAATTGCTTTTGAAACAAAAAGAATTTTCTCTCTCTCCAATGGCTGTATCTCTAATCCCAGACATTCTTACTGAGTATAGGGTCTGACCTCAGTGTGGGGATGGTTTAAATGTTTCAGGTAGTTCTGATGCTCGGCAAAGTTTGGAAGCTCTTGCCTTAGAGGAGCTGTTACTCGTCAGTGGCCGTAGTGACAGATGAAAACACAAAGGAAGGCCGGTCCGAAAGCAAGGAAAAGGGAAATATATCAAAATAGCTGAACAGTTACAACTTCCGGTAACATAACTTATCGCTTCTAACTCAAAAAAATTATTCAGTCCTAAATAAGTCCCTATGGGAAGTTTAAAAGTTTCATGACACGAATAAAAAGCTAGAGAATAAAACACACAGCCCAAGTTGTGAAATCCTTTTCCTTTCTCTTTTCTTATGTGGCAAGAGCTTTCAAGAGTAAAACGAGGGTTTGTCTAGGCTTCTAAGGTTGTAAAACACTTTGGGAGGGGAAAGGAAAGCACGTGTAATTTTCGTTAAGTGGGCAAGTGGAATAGATGGCACTGGGAAAGTGACTGGGTTCACGGTTGCGACATTCTACTGTGACTGTGGTCTCAGAAATGATTATCGCCCATCAGGAAAGAATTTGGCTGAGAGCTGCCTCAGCCTGATAACTGTATCCGGCCGTCGATTTCCCTCAAGGCTGACACGCTGCCTAAGGAGAAGCAATAAACACCCGCACATGCATGTGTGCACGCGCACGCGCGCGCGCGCACACACACACACACAGGTTGGTGCAGACATAAAGGGGTAGGGTTGGGCAGGGCTGGTAGAGAAGAAAGCATACAAGACTTCCATCCCCCTTTGAGGTCTCCCCAAGGCCCTTAATTCTGTAGCGAGGATGACCATTACCACCTCGTACACATCCCTTCCCCAAACGCAAGATCCCTGACAATTATCCTTCTCTGATCCCCTCACTCTGACCTGTTATTACCCCATGTTTTCGGACTGGTAAGGCAGCTGCTTGCTCCCCAGCTTCCAACAAAACTATCCCTGAACCTACTCGTAGTCAGGTTTTTAAGAACTTTATTACTCCCATCGGAGAAATCTATATTTTAATGGCAGGTCCTTCTTTGGGCCCAGTGCCTTAACCTAAGGGGAGGACTAGTAGAATTCCAGTGTTGCTGCTGGAGGGAGTGTAAAGTGGCATGACACATTTGGAGGACTGTTAGTAGTATCTGTTTAAAGTGTAAAACACTCTTCCCTTTCTGCATTTCTTCTAGAGAAATGCCCAAGTACGCAAAAGGGTGGCACAGGGGTGTTCTTACAGGCAATGTTCACAACAGCGGGAAAATGGGAAATGGTACAGATGTTAGTCACCGGGGCTGGGGTGTACCTTGGTGGGAGGGCTCTTCCCTACCACGCACAGGCCCTTGAGATGATCCCCAGCACTGAAAATAAAAAAGCATTACACGAATGGTTAATATACTGCAACATAGCTACAGAGTAGAATACTATGCAGCAGTTAAAAATAATATAAACCATCCCAGGGAAAAAAATAGATCTCCAAGACAAACCTCAGAACACAACCAAGAATGTTAAAAACAAAACTAGGTAAAACTGTGTCCACTGATAGAAGAGTTCTGAAAGCAAGGGGACGGATGGTCGACGGAGAGTGGGGCAGAGTGGCAGGCAGCACAACATTTTGATATTTTCTGTACTGTATTAATTGTCAAAGAGGAATTATATCATAGCTTACCTACAAAAATTCCTGTTTTGAAATTGCAGATACTGGGAAGCAGAGGAGAAAGATTACATACAAGATCAAGTAAGATAACTCTTGGGAAGCAGCTATATATAGTTAGTTATAAGTCTTGCAAAGGGGAAATATTATTCCCATGAAATAATGGATTAGGTCATATACATTTTGGTTACATTCAAATAATTCAGAGTCCCCCACGAAGTCCTAATTATGCATTCTGAGCAGCGTCATTTTCATCTGTAAAACTTTTAGGGACAACACTCAGCCCAAGTTGCTAAGAATCACCAAGTATGATACTGAATAAACAAGAAAGTCCACGTACAACAGCAATTCACCTTTGGGTGGTGTTACTTACAGCTGATGGGGATCTGAAAAAGGATTCCATTCTAAAAGTTACTGCTCTTCTCCTGGTCTTTCTGAAAATTTCTGCCAGACTAGCATTTATTTTTGTGCGTTAAGTCCCAGAAAGGTTTTCCATCATAGGAGAAAAGCAAAGCCACTCAGGTCCGTCTGTACTTTACTGTGCTGGCTGTGGGAGGCTCGGCGGTTGCAGCACAGTGACCCTTGCCCTGTTCACTGCCACCACCAATAGGAACAGCAAGATCTTTCCGGAAAGAATTCCAAGCACCTTGATTAAGAATTGAACAAACTCAGCTGTTCTGAGCTGTGTCCTGATACGGAAGCCCGAAAGCCCCTTCTTGATTCTTCACAATGAAAACTGCTGCCTTCCACACTCTGCGGTGCCCAATTCAGTTAAATGCATATGCGACTCTTTGGAATTAAAATAAATAAAAGATTTTACGCTTTCTGTTTTGAACACAGTGATGCAGGTACCCTGGGCCTTGGAGGAGGGGACAGGTCGCTGCCTGTCCTAGTGCTTGTGTCTCTATAAATCCAAAGGAAGCTCGTCAGAGAAGCAGGCAGTGGGGCAAGAGCCTGACACTGTGGGGGGAGGGGCGGGTAGAAAGAGATCCAGGGGTCAGGAGAGTTTCCCTCGCCTGTGTGATGCGGGCACTGGAGCAGGAATCACAGGCAGAATGTGATGACAGCTGAGAGAGAGAAATTTCCAGTTCCCTGGAGAACTTGGAGCTAGATGCAGGGATCAACCTTGGTGCTCCCCGGGTGGGGAAGGCAGGCTCTGAAGGACACGTCACGGGGCTCCCTAGGCAGCAAGCCAACCACAGAGGCGGTGAAGATGACAGGAAGACACTTGGAAAGTCCAGCCTGGCGCCAATGCCCCTTCCCCTTGCACTTCTGTAAGTTGGAACTCTGCCTTCCACACCAGGACTCCTGCGAAGTGGGTTAGCCGGTTTTCTCGCTTCACATTTCAGCAGTTCCATTTGACGACGCAAAGGGTGGAGTGTACTCAGTGACAGAAGGATCGCGATAGCCCAGGACCTGGCTGGTCCCCCTTCAACACCTACTCAGAAGTGTTGGGGACATTGATCGAACCGACTCGTCAGCCAGAAGGAGGATGAATATGGATGTCAGGGTTAAAAAGGCTGAGATTCATTAAAGAAATAGGAATCTTGGATTATTTTTAGTTCTTCTAAGCATAAAAGCACTCTTCTACATCAAGAAACCACTGACAGGAAAGTGGCCAGGTGCGGAGGGCAGGGGAGAATCAGACCATTTATTCCACCCAAAGAACCACTAGTACAGTTTTGTGGATTTGTGTTTTTTCAACTCTTTCCTTTCCAAAACAATAATATGAGCATATTGGAAATATATTTTGCTTTTCCTACAAGATTGTTTTAAAGCTATGCTCCGTGGATTATATATTAGCTTTCTTTTTTCTTTCTTAAACTATCTTTAAAAGGAAACTCAAATTGACCCCAAATTCTGTGTGCTGTTTTGGGTAATAAAAGTAGAACCAACCAATCAATCTACATTAAGTCCTTTGATAAAAAAAGAAATGGCAGCTTTGACCCAACGCAAAGGAAATCCCTGAAAGGAGGAGCCCGGGCTTTGCTGTGTGAAACAGGAGCACACATGAGCATGTCTACTACTCTGGCTGGAGTAGAAGACATCGAACATCACAGGATGAAAGTAAGGAAGTCGCTGGGTGATCTCGCCTTAAACCTCGCGGTGTTTTTCTTTTTCAGTTTACCCCAATCCTCTATCCAGTTAAGTGGATAAACATACAACTGGAGAAAGGCAGAAATCCTCGCGATAGAATTCTAAGCTATCTGTGATTTCTGAGTGGCATTAGGAAGGACGCCTCAGTGTGTCCCAAAGCGGTTTCGTGGGGGTGAAGCGTCAACTCAGAAACCAGGAGCTGTCAGGGATGAGGCCAGGGGTGGGCGCGCGAAAGGAGGAGAGAACTTGTGAGGGGGATGGCTGCCTTCTAAAACTATCGCGGCGATGGCTGCACAGCTGTATAAGACTACAAAGATCTGGATACCTAAGATGGGTATGTTTATAGTATGGGAATTTTTACATCCATAAGGCTCTCTTTAGAAAATCATTATTGATTGCTAGAAAAACTCATCATGCCTTCTGCAAGAGAAACTAGCAAGGAATCAAAACTCGGGAAGGAAAAGCTCAGGGACTCAGAGGCCACCTGAGAGTTGAAGGCTCTGACCCAGTGACGCCAAAACAAATGCAGAACGCAGGCCCGTGGCACGTTCTGACTCATTTCTCCATGCGTGACTCGGGCTCCTCCTTTACCCTTTCCTAACAGCACTTCCTGTTTATGCTCCCCCCACATCTTGGTCAAGAGCAGAAGTATAATTCAGTTGTCCGCAAGAAGCATGTGGGCCTGATGTAAACAGCCTGCTACGCCAAATCATTATTTGAGATGAACCCTAAAAATAGGTGTTTGCTTATTATATGGTTCTAAGGTTCCTATTACAGAACAGTTGACTAATCTTTAAAAAAAGACTAGATATATTTAAGTCATTGGCTTTTATAAATATATGGCTGCTTGAAAACAAGGGAAGGCAAGGATCTGCTTGCATTGTTTGCTAACCATGTAATAACATGTACGCGCAACACATCGCATTGATTGATGATGAAAAGTGATAGAGATGGAGGAAAAAAAATTATAGGACGACTCAACACAGCCTCACTCCTCAGCGAGGAGATAGAACCCCGGTCGGGTTTTGAACTGGCCTCTTAGTTGCACTGAGAGTCTGCCTCTGTGTGGTGACGGGAGTAATTCCACCTAAGTATCAACCACCGAAGCATCGTCCAGTGTCACAGTCACAGGACCAATTGGGTCTTTTGTGACCTAACTTACCATCTCTGCAGATGGCAAAGCTCCTGCTTGGAAACACAAAGAGAGCAGGGAAGAGCTTTATACAAGGTAAAGTGGCTGAAAAGCACAAGATTTACTATAACGAAGATTCATTTTTCAACTGAGTTGATAGAAATAAAGGAAGAGAGAGAAAGAAAACTAATTTTCAGAGGCTGCGAGTATAGCTTAGTGATAGAATCTTGCCTAGTACACTTGAGGGCCTGGCTTCCATCTCCAGTTTCAAGAAAGAAAGGGGAAGAAAAAAGAAGCTAATTTTCGGAATCTTTGGAAATGGATCTTAATTCCATGTTTTAAAGACTCCATTAAGGAATATGTATTAATAGGTAGTGCAGGTGCAGTTCTGACAGGGTGCTTGTGTGGTTCAACATCCAAGAAGAACCTAAGGATGAGGTGTCTTGAAAACTGTAGACATTTAACACAGCAGGCCCCTGCCTCACAGGCAAGCAAGGTGCAGAGTTTGACCCCTGGCACCAAATAAACATTGAATCAGTAAAGAGAATATAACAGTGCAGAAAGCAGACAGGAGGGCGAGCATGAAGTGGGGTGCTGAGCACTGTCTGCTTCTGCATGCTCCACAGAGAGCAGCCAAGCAGGACAAGGGGATGTACAGATTCCGGAGCAGGATGGATCTGGGCCCAGTTTGCTTTTTGAGGTTCAGAACTCCTTTAAGCCACACATACTATTTAACTTCTCTGAATCCGTTTCCCCATTTCTATAAAAAACTAACAAGTTAGAGGATTTTTACCAGGTACCACTGAGATACTATGTGCAAGACCTAGAGGTAGATCTTTAAAAAGCTAGATGTTAATACCTCAGGACCAGAAGTTTTCCCAAAGGAGACAGGAATAGCCAGGAAGTTCTGTAAAAAGGACAGCATCTCACCCACATCAGGAGTACAGAATGTGAACCCGCCAGGCATGGTGGTGCATGCTTACAAACCCAGCACTCTGGAGGCTGAGGCATGAGGGCTATCCTGAGTTCGAGGCCAGCCTGAACTACATAAGCAGATCCTATCTCAAAGAAAAACAAACAAACAAACAAAAAGAATGTGAGTTGGCGGTAAATAGTGAAGAAGACAGAAATACTTTTTTTTTTTTTTGCTTTTTTTTGGGAGATAGGGTCTCGCTTTGTAGTTCAGGCTGGCCCTGAGCTCACTATGGTACCCAGGCAAGCCGCTGCGAACTCAGCAATCCTCCTGTCTCTGCCTCCCGAGTGCTGAGATTATAGGCGTGAGCCACCACGTCCGGCATTGTGGTATGCGGTGTTGACTGTTGGTGGGCGTGTCTCCACGCCCAGCATTCTATGTGGTTACTGGGGATCAAACTCTGGTCCTTGCGCTTGCGAGGCCGGCGCCGGAACCACTGAGCTAACCCTTCGGCCCCAGAAATGCTTTTTGAAAACAACAATTTTGAGATGATAAAATTATACTGCTTGCTATATACTTGGAAACCTAGTTCAAAAGTCAATTTTGGCATGGTATGGTAGCACACACCTATAATCCTAGCATTAAGTGGGTTGAGGCAGAAGGATTGCTCCCAGTGAAGCCAGCCTTGTCTACATAGTGAGTTCAAGGCTAGCTTGAACGACATGAACAAGACCCTGTTTCAGAAAGAGAAAAAAGTCAATTTAAATTTTTTTGATTTTTAAATAATTTGAAGCTATAGAAAAATTGCTAGAAAAATATAAAAAGCTCTTATCTACCTTCCTCTCCAGTTGTCACTTGAGACATCTACATTTGCCTTTGTCTTTCCCTCCATATACAGTCACAGTCACACATTGTTTTTCCTGAGTCCTTTGAGAGAAAGTTGTATAAACATAATTATTTATACTTCCTCCTCTCCACTGACTGATTTGCAGAGATGATGCAACTTCATTCTTAAATATTTCATTGTGTATTTCCTAAGAACATGGGCATTCACTTACACATTCGCTGCCCAGTGGTCAGTGCCTGGAAGGGTGACATTAGTACAATGCTACTATCTATGTACAGACTTTCAAATCCCACCAATTGCTCAATAATATTTTATATATTATATCTCCCATGCCTACTTCAGGAGCCATGCCAGGATCACACATGGACTCTTCTGTCTTTTGTCTCCTTCAATCTGGGCGATTCTTTGGTTATTGTTTGTCTTCGGCATTAACATTTTAATAGAATTCAGGCCAGCGTTTTGTAGTCCTAATTTGGGTTTTCTGATTTTTATTTTTAAGTATAAAGATTGAAGCCAGGGCCATTACACTGAGAAACATCCTCATCCCTGTTTATTTTTTAATTTTTAGACAAGGTGTCACTGAGTCTTTAAGCTGCTCAGGGTGGGTTCAAACTTGCCATCCTCCTGACTCAGCCTCCCAGGGTGCTGAGATTCTAGGCATGCACCATCACACCCAGCTTCTGATGTGTTTTCATGATAAAACTCAGGCTACACACATTTTGTAAGGACACCACTTAAGCGTACTGCTGTCCGTCTCAAGTCATGGCAACAGGGGCCCAGTGTAGCAGGGTGGCCCCAGTCCTGGGGAAGTGAACTTTGATTGCTGGGCTAGGTGTTGTCGGGCAGTTTTTCCTCTAGAAAGTTACTGCTTTTGCCTTTGTGATTGGCAGGTATTTAGTAAGCAGCTACTGTGAGGATACACTAATATCTTGTTTCTTTAACCCAAGAGTTTTTAGCTTCCACCAATGATTCTTATCCAAATCAGTCATTACCATGATGACGGCACAGTGGTACTCTTTGAGCCCCATCATTTCTTCTTACACAACAAAGCCTTTCTTTAGCCCTTTTATTCATTCTTGTTGTTTATTGTCAATATGGACTCATGGATACTAGTCAATGGGTTATAATCCATCACTTTAATCTTATGAAAAGTCAACTATTTGTTGAGCAGAACAGCCAACGAGACTTCATCTTTGTGAACTACAATACTCTGAATTACTAGGGGGAATTAAGATGTGTAGAGACTCAGGTGGACCGTTATTACTTTCCTGAGTGTCTCATTTCTTTACCACTCTACACCCTTCTCGAGCGTGGGTACCAGCCGTCTTTTGAAACACGCTGGGTGCACGGAAAGGAAGACAAGACTGGCTCCGAAACAAGTTGACCCACGTTTCACTCTAAGCCCCATCTTGGTTATCAGTAAAATGAGGATGATAATTCCTTAAGTCATTACGCGTGTTTTGAGGAGAAGATGAGATCACAAATAAAGGACTTCGTACGGAGTAACGACCTTTCCTGCAAAGTAGAATCTGCAATGTGCCGAAATGTCCTACTTTCGGCAGTCAAGTGGAAGGTGCTCATTAGAGACCTGTACACACTTAACAGGTGAGGAAATGCATAGAAATGAAGCGCTTTGACATTACTGCTCTCCCCATCCTCTTCCTTTCATTCCCTCTCAAAGAAATGACAGCACAGTTCGTGAAAGCTATTTTAAGAGTCTGGCTGAGTCATTTGAAGAGTAAAGAAGAAATGCTAATAGCACGTCTATTCATTGGGACGGTCAATTGTAGGAAGTCTGAGATAATTGACACTGTTTCAGCCCTGGGGAAAATGAAAATTCTGTTTCTTCTTCCATTCTGGTGGATTAAATAAATGCAGGGAGTAGCAGCTGGCCACACAATAATTAGAAGAGAAATGATTCAGGACATAAAACTCACTTAAACCTCTCGAGGGTTGAGTTGATTTTGACTAATGTTGTCATCACTCATTTTAAAATGCAAAGTCCCTGTGCTTGTATACCTTCATCTGGGGCACGCTACACAAAAAAGCAATTAGAAGGAAAAAGCATTTTGCACTTATGTGAAGGCTGAGACTGTTTGCAAAAATAATTAAAGATACCTATTTTTCTGAAAAAACAAGACAGGAAAACCCATGAGTATGAAAAAAAGAGTATCTTATGGGAACATGGTCTTCAGAGACAGCTTGACTGAGGCTGCTGAGAGGAAAACACGCCCACCACAAAACCTCATGTTTTTGATCACCAGATTCAAAAACAACACTCCAGGACAGGAGAAAAATCAGCTCCTCCCAGGCGTATCTGCCTGCAGTCAGTGGTCCCCAGGGCCAAGCAACCGATTTCTCACTAATAGCAACTGTGGCTTCTTTATAAAGCATCAAAATGATACCAACATCTTCTCTTCTATTGTTATCTGATGTAACTAAAATTACGGTTTTAATAAGCTCATACTTTTTATTGTTCTCACTAGAACTGGACCGCATCCTTGGAAACCTTAAACAGAAAGGGCCCCGAGGTCCTAGGAGAATGTGCTCCAGGGTGCTAGGAGGTGTCATTGCACACAGGTGCGGGCTCTCTCACCCACCATGCATCGGGACTCGGCCCTCAGTAGTGGAGGCGAGCCTCAGGCAGGAAGCAGAACTGAAACTTGGGAGCTACACGCTACAGTTCATTATAGAGAAGGGGAAAAAATTATCTTAAATGAAAGCTTTGTAATGATGTCTTACATAATCAAACTAAAATGTTTACAGGGCCAGACGATTTCTTTCAGGCCATCACAATAAGGAAACTGAATTGATGGAGGATCCACTGGCAATTATGTGCTAACAGATATCATTAAAAATACTGACTCAAGGGCCAGAGGGTTAGCTCAGTGGTTCTGGCGCCTGCCTCACAAGCGCAAGGTCCTGAGTTTGATCCCTGGTAACCACATACAATGCTGGGCGTGGAGACTCACGCCCACCAGCAATCAGCACCACATCCACAGTGCCGGGCGTGGTGGCTCACGCCTGAAATCCCAGCACTTGGGAGGCAGAGGCAGGAGGAGTGCTGAGTTCCAGGCTTGCCTGGGCTCCATAGAGAGCTCAGGGCCAGCCTGAACTACAAAGCGAGACCCTGTCTCAAAAAAAAAAAAAAAATACTGACTCAAACCAGGTGCTGTGGTATATGCAGATCCCAGAACTCTGGGAGGTTGAGGTGGAAGGATTGCAAGTTTAAGGACTGCCTGGACATTTAAAGACCTAGCAAGACTCTGTCTCAATATAATAAACAATTTAAAAGGAAAGCAGGAGTACCCCCCCACACACACACACAAAGGCAAAATGCTAACTCGATTACTGAAATGTCATGTGACCACAGCCTCTGTTTGAGCTGGGAGGTTACAGTTAAACCCTACACACAAAGGTGCACCAATGGACTATCAATAGAGGCAACCTTCCGAACTTGAGTTATAGTCATCATTTTACTCCTGTTGTTATGAAAACACTTTTAAAAAGCAGCACTTCAAATGCTTAGAATTCAGCCATCTTATTATAGACTGGGAAATAACACCCGGGGTGGGTGGTTCTGCTACTCGGGGCTTCAGGAAAGGCCTGGAGAACAACAGGAGATACAGAGGTAGGAGTCCAGTCTTGGCTTTTGTCCCCAGAGTTCTCTAAATATTTCTTTCTACCTTCGAGAAAGTGTGGGGTCATCCAGAAGAGGGAAAGATGTAGAACTCACGAGGGAAGATACTTCTGATCATTCCCAGTCTGTATCCTGTGGCTGCATCTGTGAGCAGGAAGTTCTTTCCCAGCCTTATCTTTTTTACTTTCTTGACCACAGCCCAACCATGCAGTTTGAGGAGTTGGTAGTGGGTGGTGTGTTCTCATCGACTTCTGGTGCTTATTGGGATGATTTGCTTATGCAAATCTAACCCTATAGAAAGAAGACTTCTTTCGAAACAGAACGATCATGAAAATTAGTAACTGATAAAGGGATCATGGTGTTGGACCAAACCTGTGATACGAACCTGTGACCTCTTGTTTGTTCTACGGTCTGACAAAATGAAATTTTTTGGTTAAATTAAATTAATTAATTATTTTCCAGTACTGGGAATTGAACCAGGGCTTTCTCACTAAGCTACATCCCTTCCCATTTCTTATTTTCTATTTTGAGACAGGGTCTTGCTACATCACTGAGTAGTCCGAGCTAGACTTGAACTTGTAGTTCTCCTGCCTCAGCCTTCCAGAGTGCTAGGATTACAGGGTTGTGCCTCTGTACCCAGTGAAATTAATATTTTTCACTTCTGTTAGCATCATGAAAATAGGAATGTTTCTATTAAGGGATCTAGGTGCATGTGGGCACTTTCCAGTTACTGTATATTAATAGGGAAAAAAGGGCTGG